>PVKB01000181.1:107802-152895 GCA_004027205.1 Ctenodactylus gundi | reverse complement strand
AGTTCCTTCTGGGTATTCAGAAACCCCTGCATGCAGGATTTATCTCAGCCACTTTTTCAAGCCAATGCATCACTTTTGCCTTTCTGGTAATGAGCACTAAAAGTAGCTTTCTGTTGGGACCCTCAGGGCCCTAGAGCCTTAGCATCGCTGACCTTGGCCTAGTTCCTTCCCATGAAGAGCTGTTTACTGCTTGTAGTTTAAGCCAGGTGTTGTTTTGCTTAAACACGAACTGCTCTTTGTGGGTTCTGATAAGCAAGTCAAAAGGCTGAAAAACAGCTGGTGTATCCCATCCTCCTTCCTCTATTCCTTTCGTCCCCCAGGGCCACCCCACTAGTTAAGGCCTTGCTAATTGGCCCAAGATAACTTCCTCAGTCTATTTTAAGCCCCTGTTCTTCCTAAATAAAGTGAAAGGGCGTTCAATAAAACGGCTCCAAGAGTGTGTTACTCTGTCCTCCGACCCCTCCTCGGCTGTTGGGGATCCCTGCGGGATGGAGACCCCTAGAACTTTCCTCAGCAGATTCCTTTCTCTTTTTGCAGACAGTCCTGCTGAAATCTGGAATCTTTTCCTTTTCCTTCTGTTTTTTTTTTTTTTTCCTGTTTATTTAAAGATTTTTAAAACTCACACAGGAAGAATGTGATGGCAACCATCCAAAGGCACCTCTTCACCAACCAGAATCAAGTTTACTTTTGCAACCATAGAAACCATTGCTAGTTGCTGTGTAAATCACTCCTGAGGTTCCCTGTATATTGAGAACAGTTCATGAAAAACCATGTAAGATTGTATCTTAACCAGACTGGCAGTCTTACATGCTGCTGTCTCTTTTTTTGGAAGCTTTGCTTCTTTTTCCTTCCAGAGGTCTATAAACACATGTATATGTAACAGTGATAACTTTTCCTTGCAGCTATGGGAAATTTCCCTAAAGACTTACGAGAGTGTTTCGTAGTTCTTTGTAAATGTTAGATATACTATCTCAAGTAGATGACTGAAATACTAGTATTGATAAAAGAGCATAAAATTAGTATGTGATAGTTTTAAAATGGTGACTTACTAAAGGAGGAAGACAGGGGCCCTGGAAAGACCACAATGCAGATCATAAAATCTGCCAAACCATGAGATACTGGACATGTCACTTTTCCTAAATATCAGTTTTTCATGTCTTCGAGTCAGGGACCAAGGGGGAAAGAATGAAACCACATGGTGCTTTGATCTCTAAGAAGGATGTTTGCTCTATGTGTCATCCAGTAGAGGGCAGCACTGGTCACAGCCCCCTAATAGCAAACAACAATATAGAGTAACAGCTTTTGAACTTAGAAACAGAGCTTAATGTGCAAATTATTTTCTGTCATTTTGGGCTCTTTGTGCTCTTTTGTGATCCTTAAGTCTGAAGGTGAGGTTTTCCTTTCCTCTTTTGCTTGTTGTGAGACTTTCCCAATAGAGGGCACTGGAGGGACACTAGCAAAGGAGGAAGGAGCCTTTCCTTTTCTACAGGTCTCCTCTCCCATTGGTATCAGAGTGGAAGCTGACAGCATTAACCTCAGCAGCCTTTGCTGGTAGGCATTGCCCACATCTTCTGGTGTGATTCTTTGCTACCACAGTGACAGTCATGGGAGGTTAGCTGCAGCCTGTAATCTACAGCAGGTTTCTCAGCTCCCCAGTGATACATAGCTCTCCAGGTTCAGCTGTAGCTTTTGGCTTCTGGCAACAAGTTTCACCCTCTGCAACCGCCACTGGCAAGCTGTGTGTTCCTGTGGTCCACTCAGATAATTGAATCTCACCCTTGTGGACCACCTCTTTTAAGTTTCTTCTTTGTTCAAATACTCAAACTCAACTCGAGTCTTTTTTTTTTTAACCTCTCTTAGCAGTTAGCCACGTCTTACCGTTTAACAATTCTCAATTCTCAGTTCTCTTATCTTATACTTTGTGGAGAGTACTGAGGATTGAGCCCAGAGCCTGTACACTAAGATGCACCCCTCCTCTTATTTATGTGTGTGTATTTTTATTTTTGAGACAGTGTCTCTGTAAGTTCCTAAGTTGCCCAGTCTGAGCTCAAACTTTGAATTCTTTTGTCCAAGCCTCTCAGAGCACTGAGATTACAGATGTGTGCCACCACTCATGGCTTATACTATTGTTATTCAAGGTACTAATGTGGTTTCTCTATGTTTCCATAGCAGACCCAGACTGCCAAACTGTTACATTTACTAACTGACATAGCTGCTCCCCCTGCCACACACACAAGTGTGCAGGGTATTTGAAAGAGCTCACGATAAACTAACCAACAAACAAGGCTTTGGGGATAAGGTTAGACATTAAAATTTAGATGTCAGAAATGCCCATGAGAAATTGTATCATCATATGTAGAACCTGCCCTGTTTACAACAGGGCCAGCTCTTTTGGCAAAGGGTACCTGACTGAGTATAGAGAAAAGCTTAGGGAAATGAAAGTAATAAAAACACTTTTATTGAGTTCCAAAATACTGACTTCAAAACAATTAAATTAATAAAGTAGTTTCACTATTTTTTAACTCAAGGAAAGTCTTTAAAAATTAAATTGTTTTTAACTCATGATTTGTTAACTCAATAAATGTAGTTTTCAATTTAATTGCTTTTCAAGTTACTGTTTTTGAGTGGTAATAACATTTTTTTTTTTACTTTTCTTTTATTACCTTACTCATTTAAAAAGCTCTCAATCAAGCTTTTTCTCTATTTAGACAACTCCAAGGACCAATTTGCACAGTATCAAAGCCCGGCAGGGAAGCAGGTAAGAACTGAGTATAGAAAATTAACACATGTTTGTGAAACAGAAGTGAGGAAAGTCCATGCCACCTAGAGACTAGTAGTTTAAGCTTTCCATACCGCCCTTTCTCCCCAAATGTCTCCCATCCCTTTCCCACCCTAGTTCTTTGCTGATGGCCTTGTTTCAAATGTCACTGGAAAATTGACACATTCAGACACGTTGCTCTTTTCCTATCACAAAGCCCACAAGAATATAATCTGTTGTCCTTTCCTGTACCGCCTCCCATTTTAACCTTGAAAGATGACTTTCTCTTATCAAAGCCCAAACTCCTCTACTTGTACTGTGGATCCCATTCTTTTTTGCTTTCTCAAGGCCTTATTGAGTCAATTATTATCTCCTCTTTGCTCAAGCTATTACTTTTATTATCATAAAAATAAGCTGTGTCATTTTCAAGCTTCCTGCCTTGCTTTTCACCTCACATTCCATGTTAAACTTAGCATAGTCAATTTTCTACCCTGTCATTCCATTAAACAAGGTTTGCTAAAATCTCAAACATCATTGTCGCCAAACCTACAGACAGATTTCAATTTTCGTTTCAAACAATCTGTAAGCATCATTTGTTAGTGTTGCCGACTGTTTCTTAAAGCATTGTTCTACATAATAACATGGTCTCCTTGTTGTCTGTATGGAGTATTAATCCTAATTTTATAGCAATTTTTCCTCTAAATATTGAGATTCTTCCAAGTTCAGTTCTAGAATGCCTTGTCTTTTCCTTTGCTTTCATTTTAGAAGTGGTTGCACCCATTTCACTGGATGTAAATACACTTGTTATTGGAGGAATTGGGACCTCTGAAAGTCATTTTTAAGTCCTAAACCCCAATACTATGGTGTGGAATGTGGCTGTATTTGGAGATAGGGCCTTTAAAGGGGTTTTTAAAGGTGTTTTAAAAAAAGTAAATTTGAACACAGGGTATACCAGGAATACACATACACAGAAAAGATACCATGTGAAAACACAGGAAGAAAATGGCCATCTCCACACCAAGGAGAGAGAGGTCTCAGGACAAAATAAATCTTCTGATCCTTGATCTTGGACGTTCAACCTCCAGAGTTGTGAGGCAATGAATTGCTATGTTTTAGCCAGCTACTCTGGGGAATTCTGTTACGGAATTTATACAGATGAAAACAGCTCTTTTTTACCTTCTTTATTCCTTGTTTTCCCAAATGAGTTCATATCTACCCTTATCAACTTGTGTAGCCTTTCTGATATGGTGTACATTGAAAATACCCAAAATTTCATGTGTTTGGAGGTGGGACTTTTGGAAGGTGATTGGATCATGAGGGTACTGCCTTCTTGTCCCCAGTCTGTCTGATTGTCTGTTTCTCTCTCTCTCTCTCAGCAGTCAATTTCATAAATGTGTATTAAAGGATAATTATAAATTAGATAGAGGATATACCAGTGAATAAAATAACAGAATAGCATTATTACTGACCTCACAAATTCTACACCCACATAATGACTAAATCAAGAAAAAATAAAACCATGAATTCCTATGATGAGGTGATATCAATCAAATACACAGAAATTTCTGATAGTTTTAAAGTTCTTTAAGTTTTCTCAGTGTGTAATTTGATAGTATGTAATTCAAAGATAATGGATAATTATATCTATAATTTGACCCAGGGATCATATTTTTGGAAATTTAGTGTAGGAAAATGACTCAAAAGGAAAAACAGTGTCATTTCGTCCAAGATACTTATAGTGACACAATCTACAGTAACAAATGGAAAATAATAAAAAATTCACAAGTTCAGGAAATTGCTAAAACAATGATGGTATAGATCTTTACATTTTCATAGAAAACAGATCTAGAGACTAAGAGTCAAGTAAAATCGGTTAATGTGGAGAGGAGGAAAATGAGAAGGTAAGGGAAATGGGCCAATAAAAGGTATATTATCAAGCTGTCACCACCAGCAGCTAGCAAGATTGGAACTGTTACGTGAGGAATGTGTGATATAACTCAGAATTATGTCATCTGAAGGATGGTGTATTAATGCTCTACCTCTTAATATTCAACACTTCCTATTAACCTTGGGTGTGGACACAAAGGGTTTTAATGGTTAGGGTGAAAATCCCTCAATTACAGATGCAGATAAAGGAGTTGAACATAGTCTGTAACACACTGAAAAGTCAACTAATAAGACAGCACAATGATATGCAAGCAGTTCTGAAAGCTGAATCAGTCTTGAAAATCCTTTTTTATGAGTGTCGTTAGTTGCATTGCCTTGGCTGTCCGGAGGCCCTGAATCAACATTTTTCTTCCTTGGTCATTTTTACTTGGGGGCGAGCCAGAAGTCACATAGTGCCACATCTGGTGAATACGGAGGGTAAAGACACACCTTCATGGGGTTACAAGCCTGCCCTTCTGTTGGACGGTACTCAGCAGAAGTCACTGGATTTTCGATCATACTTTGTAACAACATGAATGAGGACTTCCAGAACTGCTTCAGAAATTGGCAGAGATGATGTGATGTGCGTGTGTTCAAATCCAGGGAGAATGATGGAGGGGGATTAATGGCAATGTTCCTTTTTTTTTAAAAAAAAACTCATTGTGTTTTTGTATTTCACTGCATTTTTGATCATCACTCATATATCACTAGTATTTACATTGAATGTGAAAAATGAGTAGGACATGTACATATACTTGTAAGTACTAGAGAAAAAATTATCAAACAAATAGAACCTAATACTATTTATGTAGTGTCTATAAGAATGAAAACAACCAATGTCATGAGAATACATAGATTTCTAAAACAGTGCCATTAAATGGATACAGTTTCTTTCATTTTATAAGGGTATAAATTAATTGATTAATTAAACTGATCCACCAATGTTAATGGAAAGAATGACTCAACTCTTCAATTAGACATTGTTTCAGTTTCTGTTGCTATGATGAAATATCAGAAAAATAAAAGAGGAAGTATTTATTTTGATTCACAGTTTCAGAGATTTCAGTCCATGGTTAAGTTGCCTCTAGGCCTGTGGTAGGGCAGAGCATCATGGCGGAGAAGACATACTGCAGGGAAACTGCTCGCTTCTCTGTGGAAAGGAAAGAGTTGTATCAAACATGCGACTCTCTTCAACAGGGTTCCATCTTCTCTGTTTCCATCACCTAACAATAATGCCATCAAATAACCTATCAATGGTTGATTCCATGGATAATGTTAGGCTCTTCATGACTGTGAATCATCTTCTAAAAGCCCATCATCTGGGAACCAAGGCTCCAGGACATTGCCTTTGCAAACACTTGAAAGTCCATCTATAATAGACATCAACAAATACACATTTTAAATGCTAACAGTAATGATAATATTGTGCAGGAACAAGAGATGTTACAGAGATATAATCAATGGATCTGGAGCTATCTTGAATTTGGTAGGGGGAGAAATAAAAGTCATCAAGGATGAAATACATATTTTTGGCTAATTGAAAGAGTGAAGGCACCTTTAATAGTGGTCAGAAAGCACTTATAGTAAGGCATTTATATTATTAAAGCACTTAAATTAAGGCCGATGATTTCTGGGTAGGGATGCTCTTAGATGTGTTTGTAAATATAATAATGAAGAGGCCTTGAGTTGTTCACTAAAAGTAACAGCCTTGGAAATGTACAGGAAAAATATTTGAAAAGAATAACAAATAAAGATGGAAATGCTGTCACCCTGTAAATTAATCCATAAAAACACTGAAAAGGTACAAAAGGAGGAGAAACATTCCTTTCAAAGGAAGTGGTTTATCCTTTGAATCATTGTAATCATTTTTCTCAACTATCCTCTGTCTGATAGACATTAGAGAGACAATGTTTTTAACTAGTCTCCACAATCCAGACTTTAATGAAAGAAGATAAAACAGTCAGGGAAGCAAAAATTATTAGTAGATACTGTTAGTTTATAACTTTTGTTCTTATCAAAACATGAATATTTGTTGCCTGGCTCCTTCTCTGGCATTAATCTCTTCTGTATCTCTGGACTGTTTCCAGGGCTTGGTTTTAATACAGCCAGCATATCTGCTTGTCCTACTCCTAGATTGTCTCTGATAGAAGGATGAAAGCGGTGATAATTACGCAAGGAACCACTTTGTCACTACTTCCATGGTTTGACATAACATGCTGTAGACATTGACATAAGTAGGATGCAGGGTTTTCTTGACCTCAATTAACAAGAAAGCAACATTTCTTATATTTGTGCCATTAATGTGTGCGAGGGATAAGAAAAATGCAATGAATTTCTTACTTGAATTTGGAACCCAGTGAAAGAGAAAGTTTGTCTTGTGCATATTTGCAGTTTTATGAGTCATGGCCAATTTTTTTAACATAAGCCATCTGCCAGCATAATACTTTTAATGATACATTTACTTGAAATTCTTTTCACATGCTCCCTTGAGTTCCTGTATTCAAAGAGATCAGAAGGAATATTTGGCTCAGGCATTTGGGGCTTCTGTGATCTACTGTCTCAATTGATTACAGTTGGCAATAACCTTCATCACTCCGTGTGTCTCCTTGGGGGCTAATATTCTATTTATCTTATCCTTTGTCCGCCAAAAGATCTGGGTGTGATTTAACAGCAGTACACAATCTTTGTAGGCTGGTGTGTTTGGATTTTGCTGGAAAGTTGTATGTTTCACAGGAACTAGTAACTGGCCATCTGATGTTTTGTATCTTATCAACAGTAATTTGAGTTAGAATTGAAACTTGAATTGCCCAGAAAGGTTTACAGAGCTTTACTGACTAGGTGGTGTGTAAGGGTCATCTCATAATGAGCTTCCCTTAGTTACCTTATTTTTCTTTCTGGACCCATTAATCTCTGGAATCAGAGAATCTACAGTATGTTTCACTTCTTAGTTTGCTGTGTTTTCACCAGGTTTTTACTTATCAGTCTCATTTTGTCTGCAGCATTTTTAGAATTATTTTCATACATCTTATGTTTTTATTTTTAAAATCATTGGTGTATTGCTCACCTGTTATCATGCTTATTTATAACTCTTTTCAATCTCCTTTCATAGTTCCAGAAAATTGTTCCCTTTTATTGATGTGTATGAATGCAATACATCAAGTTTACATTGATCTTGGGTATTTTGTGCATATACATATCATGGCAAAATTACCAATTCTTCTGCTCTCCCTTTTTGATTCTCTCACTCCCTGTATTCAAGTTCCCATTATTCCCCACATTAAGTTCTATGAAATAATTGTGATCTGGGTTGCTCATATCAGAGAAACCATTTGATATTTTACCTTGTGCTTCTGACTCAGATCACTAAGCATGATGGTCTCAAGTTGCCTCCATTTACCTACAAAAGCCTCCACACTATCTGTCTTTATAAATGACTAGTATTCCATTGTGCATAAATACCCGAATTTATGTATCCATTGGCCTGTTGATAGGTATTTTGGTGTCTTCCACATTTTAGCTATTGTTACTTGTGCTGCTATGAACATGGGTATACATGTATCTCTGTTATGTGTTATTTTTAATTCTTTGTGAAATATTCGCAGAAGAGGTATTGCTGGATCAAAGGGAATATTTATTTCGAGTTGTCTGAGAAACTTCCTTACTGCTTTCCATAGTGGTTGTACCAGTTTATATTCCCACCAGCAGAGCAGGAGGGTTCTTTTTTCCCCACAACCTCGCCAGCACTGATTGCTATTTGAGGTCTTGATATAGGCCAATCTCTCTGGAGTTAGATGGTATCTTAGTGATGTTTTGTTTCAATTTGCATTTCTGTAATGGCTAAGGATGTTGAACATTTTTTCATGCATTTATTGGCCATTTGAACTTCTTCATCTGAGAACTACCTATTCATTTATTTGCCCATTTTTTTCAATCAGATTTTTGATTTTGAGGGCTTACTTTTCTTCAGTTCCCTCTATATTCTAGTCATGAGCCTCCTTTCTGAGATATTGGTAGTGAATATTTTCCCCATTCTGTTGGTTCTCTTTTTACACTGTTGATAATTTCCTTTTCCATATAGAAACTTTCTACTTTGATATAATGCCATTTGTTAATTCTGGAGGCTATTTCTTTTGCTTTTGATGTCTTATTAGGAAAGTCCTTGCGTACGCCTATGACTTTTAGATATTTACCTAATTTGTCTACCAGGAGGTACAGTGTTTCAGTTTTAATATCTAGGTCTTATTTTAATGTAAGTCATTTACGTCATCATCAAGTATTTCCTAAGACCTCTTCTTTGTAGGCCCTGAAGGTACAGTGAATGGTAGGTGAAGCACACTTTCAGAGAATTTTGAGTCAAACTTGGGTTTGTGTCCCAACAGAGATTCTCAACTTTATGTGCGAACTTGGCTAGGCCATGTCACCCAGGTATTTGCTCAAACATTTCTCAGTGTATTGTCATGGACGTTTCTCTTTAATGCTATTAACATTTAAATGAGTTTTTAAGTTAAAAAGTATCACCCATCATAATATGGGTGAGCTTCACCCAGTAAGTGGGATGCTTTGAGGGGAACACTTAGATTCTGAACAAGAATGATGCTTCAACAATTCAATTTAGAACTCCTGCCTAAACCCCTAGCTCGCTTCCTTGCAGAATCCAGGCTGGAGTCTTCAACATAGACTCTCACTTGTGTTTCTAACTTTCAGATTTCCTCTTTCTCTATGAATTTAAGACTTATCAGTCTTCCCTGCCCATATATTATTTGTGTGTGTGTGTGTGCGTGTGTGTGTGTAATGTGTATATACAGATATTCCTTGATTGATGATGTTATATCCCAATAAATTTATTGAGTTGAAAATACAGTAAGATGAAAACATACGAACTTACAAATTATACTTTACTTTCACCTACCTTAAACTTACGTTAGCCTACATTTAGATAAAACTACCTAACAGAAAACCTTCAAATTCCATTTCATAATGAAATGTTAACTATGCTACAAAATTTATTGAATTCAGCATTAAAAGTGAAACGCAGAATGATTATACAGGTATACTTTTATATTATCGTAAAGTTGAAAATGGTTAGTTAAAACATCATAAGCTAGGAACTGTCCATATAGAGATATATCTAACTCTTTAGACCAATATAAGTATATATAAATAAATATGCGAATATGTAGCTATACCTACATATATAGAGTTTGATCTACCAGGTATCTATACCTATATATGAATGTATTTACACACACATAAATGTCAGTGTTTTCCAGAGAAGCAGAACCAAATACATGTATGTCTTATATGTATATATGTACATATCCTCATAGTTTACTCAGAAATTACTGGATCTTCTTCTCTTGGCAACATTGACTAAACACCAGCTTTAAAAAAAAAATAATAGGCTAATGGATTTACCGGTTTGAACTTTCACCTTTTCTTTGGTAAACAGATTTTATTTAATTATTATTACATGAGTCAGTGTACATGCAGGAACGTGTCATTGTATATCGCAATATGCAGTACATGTGGTATCTAACTAATAGGCGCTTTAGCTTTAAAACTTACCTAATGTTTGAAGGGTCAGAGGTGACATAGGCCCTGCTGCAGACGGGAAGTAGTAGGAGGGAATAAGAGAGAGAAAATAATCTAAATTCTTGGGGCAGAAAACTCAGGAAAGGCTTTCGGGAGAAGTTGACACTTAAATTGAGTCTTAAAAATTGAGTAGAAAACAAATGCCTACAACCGAGTTATTTCAGAAAACATATTCTATATTTATTCATTCTGCGCTGAACCCTTGAATATGCATTGAAATAACAAAAGTAAATAAGATAACACATGTAGTGGGTCTGGATGACCAAAAAAAAAAAAAAAAAAGGAAATACAAAAGTAAAAGAAAGGAAAGGAAATTTAGAAAAAATAGATGCAATTATCCAAGTAGAGACACGAATTCTGGAGACTAATTCAGGTATTGAAACTGACTGACTCGAGAGGACAACCACCTTTTCAGCTGTTATGTCTTAGTGACATCACTGTCCTCTTTGTAGTGCCTGAGTCATAGGGTCTGAGGGGAAAGGAGTAACTGAATTCCAATCCCAAAGAAAGAACAGGAAGGTGGGTGTAAAGGGGAGCTGGAAACTGTTTCCGCCCTCACTCCTGCCCAGTTAGTAATCCAGTTGAATTGAAGGGGACTAATTCAAAGAAAGAAAAAACAGATTAAGAAGCTTTGAGAAGCTTTTACACAGATATGCTAGATCTTCCAGAATAAAGTGAGAAAACGCAAGGAGATGAGAGCTGAAAACTTTCAAAGGTTAAAGACAGATTTGCTATTAGTTGAGCAACAGACAATGCTGTGCAGAATTAATTAGTTAATTAATTTGTTCTATTGCATTGAATTTATAGGATGAAATCATAAAGCAGATTAACTTCATTTTTTTTCTTGCCTCTTACTGAATTTTAAAATTTAAAAGGTGAGTTCCACTACTTTTCTGGTTATTCTTAGATAAATAAAGGAAAAAAATCTGATCATCACATTTAGATGTGAAAGGCATATCGATTTAGAAATTAGAGTGTTGTCTCATAATAATTGACATTTTGACACTCAATCGTCCAACATTCCCACCTCCCTTTGCTAGGGCCTTGAAGTGGGAAGATGGCAGTCGTGGTGAGCGAGTGCAGTATGCATCAATTTTCTTTTCTTTCACCTCCTTCCTCAAGGTTGGGGTGTCTGGTGGCACAAAGTAAGGAAAGAAGGAAAGTCCTTACTTACTGGGCTTCATACTGATATACCCGGGCGAAGTTCTGAAGCTAACTTTTATTTTGTAATAAGCTTTTCAGAAGCCTCCAGAGCTTGTTCCACCACATTCCTGTCATTGAAGATGGATTGATTGTCCTTTGCTTGACACATCTGGATGAACCACTTTGTGGGGCTTTTGCTCCTAAATTTTCTAGAGATCTGAAAGTGTGTATCTTCAACTTCTTTCTAGTAAAGGTAAATATCAATTATCATAAACAATAATATGATATATATATATATATATATATATATATATATATATATATATGTATGAGGCAGGGTCTCACTCTGCAGGCCAGGTTGATCTTGAACTTGCCATGTAGCCCAGGCAGGCCTCCAACTCACAGCAATCCTCCTGCCTCAGCCTCCTGAGTGCTGGGATTACAGGCATGTGGCACCATGTCCCGCTTATGTAGTATGGGAGAATCAAACTCAGGGCCTTTGGTTGCTAGACAAGCGCGTGTTTTGTATACTGAAACAAATTTTTAAATATTGTACTGGAAAATAAACTCTGTAGACATGTGAATGCTCTGAGTCATTTTTCAATGTGTTTCCGCATGTTAATATTGCTTATAAATAAATGACTTTGAGTCAAATAAGTTTGATCAATGCTGGGATAGTAGAGCGGCCATTCTTTTTGTAGGACTTCCCAGAGTTTTTAATGCACTTTGCTGAATATTAGCTATGAGAGCCTGGGTAAATTATTTAGTGTCTCTGTACTGTTTTGTTATTTTTGAAAAGAGAAGTGATAGTTCTTATCGCACAGTACTGACATAGAATGGATGATGCCTATGAAGTACTTGGCATAATATTTGACATAGAGGAAGCCCTTAAATTTGTAAATTATTACTGTTTGTTATGATGATCATGATAATAATGATGATGCCTTCTGCTCTTACAACTAAAATATTCTAGAAACTTCTCCCCTAGCATATGCTAATAATCTCATTTGTGTTCTTCAGAACACAAGTCAAAAATATTGCTTTCTGTATTTTTTTAAACTTTGCAACCTCTGCTTTATATACTAAAATAAATAAATAAGTAAATAAATAGCAGACATCAGACTTCTCCTTCTGTAACTTGGAAACTAGGTGTTTTAAAATGATTTCTATTTGTTTGTGATTTGGTAGAATATGCCATGACTGAATTTACTTATCTATAATGTTATCCTCAGCCTCTCAGTCGTTATCCTTACATGGGAACTGGCAACATGCATGGTGAGTTCTGTAGTCGTCCACGAACGAACTGACTTGCCGCGGGTCATTTTGGAGCTAAGGCAGTTCTCTGACATTTTATTGTGCAATTGGGCCACACAGTACAACAGCTTGTACCTGTCTGAACACCTCCCCCCAAGACCTGACAAGACTTTCCTGGTGAATTATTTCTTCAGGTGTGGATGGAAATGTGGAGGCATTAAAGTCTTTTTCAAACGAAGGATAAATTAGGTGTGCAAGCCTCCACAGCAGCCCTCCCGCTTCTGCTTTCTCCTCTCCGTCTAAATTTGTATTACGTGGAAGGTTTCTCCATGGAAGAATGCTCTGAAGCCTCCTTAGACAAAACCACTGGGAAATTAAAGAAGGTCGGAGAGTTGAAACAAAAAGGAGCAATGTCAAAAGAAGCTGCTCCTAACTCTTGCTCATTGCCCTCTCTGTGCCCTGTAGCTCGGCAGGTGGTGGTGGCATCAATTATGTTTAGGAGAGAAAAAAGAAACCAGAGCTGCATTCATTATACATGTTTACTGATTAGAACTGCAACTTCTATTGATAGGAAGACAAGATGTGATAACAGCAATGTGGGGATCAGGCTTGAGGTTTGGCTTGAAAGTGTTAATGAAAATCTTGTGACTTCCTCTACTTTTATACAAAAAGCTATGGCTTAGTTTTCATATATTGTGGCCACTCAATTATCAGGGTGAATTGCATTTGAAAATATAAGCAGTATTTTAAAGGCAACTCTCTTCTACAAAACACACACACTGAAGTTTTTGCTGGGAAGAAATAAGGCCAACCAATCTCTCTCTCTCTCTCTCTCTCTCTCTCTCTCTCTCTCTCTCTCTCTCCCTGTGTCTCTCCCCCCCCCCCCCCCCGTGTGAACTTGGCCCTTTGTGCATTATGTGAGCTCCTTTTCAACCTGCTCTTCAGTTTTCTTATCTAAAAAATAAGCCAAAAAGATTGAAACATTTTCTAGCCATAGTGTTCTTTCAATTCTGCTTTTTCCTTCCTGTATAAAAACTATGTCAGGGTTTGTTTTCCTGAACAGTTAAAGCCTGGATAGTCACAAACACAAAGTGATTATCTCTAAAACCCACTGAATTTATTACTTCTCTGCTTCCTACCTCAATTCATAGCATTGCTTCCCTTCATAACCCAGTAGCTATAGTCATTCACAGTTTTCTTTCTCTCAGTTAATTATTGATAGCCTTCAAATTCTATAGAATCTTCTTTAGAAATGCTTGCACTGTCATCTCCCTGATTCCATTTCAAATCTTATCTAGTAATGTTTCAAAAACATCTACTGTGTGTTTCCTTTCCTTCATTTAAAACTCTTTGTTAAATTGTCCTTGGTTGTGGAAGAAATGCCAAGCTATAGAGCATGTCCTGGGCCCCTAGAAATCTGTCTCTCCATCCCTATCTCCTAGAGCTATGGGGAAGAACATGTGACTATTGCCCTCCTGGACTGTTCTTACCCAAATCCCCCAAATCTGTGAATATGTCACCTGCTATAGCAAAAGAGATTTTATAGCTATTACCTAATTAAGAAACTTGAGATGCAGAAATTATTCTGGATTTTCAGGGTTGATCTGTTGAACTCTTAAGAATCCCTGCAAGGGAGTGCCAGAATCAGAGACAGAGAGGTGTGATGACAGAAACCAAGACAGGAGTGATGCAGAGTAATGATCTCAGGAACCTGGGCAGTCTTCAGAAATGGAAAAAGGCAGGGACTCTTTTGCTCGGGCTTTCAGAAAGAAAAATATAGCTCTGTTGGCACCTTGATGTTGCCTCATAAGTCTCCCTTTGAATTTCTGACCTACAGAGGTTTGAGATAAGAATAAACTCCCCTTGTTAACACCGACGGAATGGCAACAGAACTAACAACTAACACAAGGTATTTGAAGTAGATTGCCTTGCATAGTGGTTTCCTATAATTTAATCTATATTGTTAATATTTAATACAAAATTATAATTATATTGAGAACTTATTTTTGAATTTAAAACTCAAAATTCTTAAGTTAATCGATGTTTTAGACTATGCCTGAAAAGAATTTGTTTTTATACTGTTAAACAGTGCCAGAAACAAAATTGAATTAGGACACCAGCACAAAACAAAACTGGATATTAACATATTTCTGTCTGAAATCCTCCCTTTACTTGGCCTCAGATTCCCCATTTGCAAAATTTGTTCAGATTCTTCTGAATCAAACATATTATACTCCACACTTGCACAAAACTTGAAGTCATTCTTAAAAAGATCTTGAGTCTGAGCATTAATCGCTATGTCTAACCTTGACATTTTGAATTCTCTCTCTCTGTTTCTTTTTTTTTTCTTGCACATAAATGCAACTGAGATAAAAATTCAGAATTTCGGTAGAGAGAAAGCATTAAGTATAAGGAAAGAAAGTTGCATCTAATTTCACTTCTCTAGGTTGGAAAGGCAAGATAAGTTTGTCAGATGACCAGTTCTGATAAGTATTGATACGTGGGCCAACATATAAATTTCAGCAGGAATGTATCCCACAAACCTAGCTTATCCAAATTTTGTGTATGATAATAGTTATGTGATCTCAAAAAATACTACAGAATTGTTAATGTTAGTGCCATGGTTTTATTCTTGAATTCATTAGCGAATCACAGAATTAAAAGTGTTTACTTGAAGTTATTCTGGCCCACAAAAATGTGTTCAATAATATCCTCTAAAAATCATAATATGGGAATTGGGGTAGTATGAGAAAGGCCTTCATCATATTTTATAATGTTAATTTTTTCAGAAACAAATCATCTAGCATTCATTCTTGGCTTTTAAAGGACTTGAAATATGACTAGCAGAATCTACTGCAATCTATACTTTAATTTTAAATATATGTTACTATATCTGAAAGAAATCAATAAAGGAATATTTCTTTAGGTCTGAAATCGTTACAGGATATGTCCGTATGATATACATACTTCCTTGTGGCCTGTCCCTAAAATTGATAATCAGTCTGTCAGCACATAAAGTACATCTTAGACATCAGGACACAATCAGCAAAGTGTGGAAATCAGTGACTTTGTGCTGTGTTACACTGATTGTTTTCATAGCCACAGCATTGTGGAAGTTGCCCTGTAAACTGCTTAGAGAATCCCTACTGATATTCGTAAGAGACACTTAACACAAATGGGGATAAAATAGTTTTGGGGCTTTACTTTATTGAGTGCTTAATCTGAGGCTTGTGTAACTCCCATGGTAGCAAGCATACATGAACTGAGGCAGATAGTGGAGTACTGTTGGACTGGAACATACCTACAGAGGGAGTCAAATAGCAGGAGGAAATGGGCACAGTATTCTGCCATGTGAAATAATTCTGTATCACCACATTTATGTATCACATTGTGTGTGATCAGGAAATTTCTTTTATGCATAGTTTAATGTGAGGTATAGTTATGCTATTTCAATGTTTTTAAAATTGATAAATCTCTGTGATATATACATATGTATTTCATTCATATTTATCCAGAATCTTAAACTGCCCCAAATATTCAAGTAGACTATTACATGTAGAAACACTGCTAAGATTTTCAAAGTAGTTTTATTATTTATTTATTCAGTCATTTGAAAAATACTTTCCAACGTCTCATAAGCGTCATTTGCTTTGGGAGTATGTTATGAGCAAGCGACCATGATCTCACAGGAACAGCATTAAGTCTGCTCATGTTTCTAAAGCAGAAAATTTTGAAATATCAAAATAAACAATGCCAGTCAACTAATTTGATTTCCTGCTAGAATATAAGGTGATGACAGTGAGTAACCTTAGAAATTATTCTGTCTCACCCTCTTCTAGATTCTAATTTTACCAACGAGAACCCAGAGGTCAGAGAGAAGTAACTTAGTCAAGATCACACAATGAGGTAGGGTCACAGTGAGAACTTCAGCCCTGATTTCCTGGCTTTTGAGTCATTGATTTTTTTTGCTATGCTGACTTGACTTCACATTCATATTTTGTTCTCTCCACTGCCTGAATTAGCAGGCTTTTGTTGGGCATCAGTTATACACCCGCCAAAGGAACTAAAATGCAAATATGCTGTTTTGAGTTTAATATTTGAGTTCTCTTCCTATACCATAGTGGACTAGTAGAGGGGAGTGTTGGGAAATAGCTACCCGCGAGTATTTCTCTTCTATATGGTTCAGGACCAACATACATAACATTCAAGTTAAGAGTGTGTTTATAAGACGACATTCTGGAGTGGGGAAGCAGGGGGCTGTCTCCCTTCTTCCTTCTTGGAGGACACTGCAGGTACAAAGAAAGACCTGACCTGTTTTCAAAGGCACAGAGACAACATTTGTTTTCTTCCGACAGAGATATTTGATTAGTAAAAATGAAAAGAAAGTTTTTGTCTCTCTTTCTGGAAAGAGGGCTAACAGCAATCCTAAAGAAGACCGGATTTCGTTTTGGATTTCCTGTGCTGTGATGCAAGTATTTACTATCTGACCCTCGAGAGTGTCAACCCACGACAGGTGGTGTTCAAGAGTTAGTGCTAATTTCTTACTGGTACTTGAGCTGTAGTTAATTGTAGGGGTTTCCCTCCGAAGGCCCCTGGAACAGCAGAGGAGTGGTCCGACAACAAAGTAACACACAGTGGGAGTCCTTTCAGTCAATGCCATCTCATTTATTTGGAAAGTACAGGGCTTAAATAGACCAAGGAAGCTATCTTAGGCCAATCAGCAAGGCCTTAACCAGCGGGGGTCACCCAGGGGAGGAAATGAGTAGAGGAAGGAAGATGGAACACTCCCCTTGTTTTTTAGACTCTTAATTAACTAAACCGGCAGTTCCTGTGTTTAAGCAAAACAACACCTGGCTTAAATTACACTTAGTAACATTTCTTCCTGGGAAGTAACTCGGCCAAGGTCAGCGATGCTGAGGCTTTTGGACCCTGAAGTCCCCAACAATTAATGGTGTTTGTCTCTCTCCCTCTCCCACCCCCTCTCTGCCCCTCCCTCTCTCTCTCCCCTCTCTTGACACAAGAGAAACCACATAATATTTAAGATGTTTCATTTATCTTGCTGAGTGTAATGGTCACATCTTGCATCCATTTTCCTATAAATGGCACAAATTTATCTTTCTTTATGGCAGAGTAGTACTCCATTGTATGCATATACCACATTTTAATGTACATTTTTAATACATAGAATTTATTTGAAGAGTATAGAATTTAAAGAGTTTGGTGTGCTTGTAATAAGTGACAACATTGGCACTTGACTTCCAGTTTTAGTTCCAAGTCCAGTGTTCTTGCAAAGATAGCATCTTGCTTCTAGAGAATTCTGTTGAAATTAGTTTGGGTTTGGTGGTGGCATCTTATGTTTTCAAACTCCATGGGCTTACATTTCATCTGATACGGAAAGTGGAAGGACAACTCCAACCCAAGAAGAAAATTCTAATACAATGGGTAAGGTACCTAAAATTGCAATAACAACAAAAAAATACACCTGAAGTCTATTACTTCCAGAGACTTTTTTTTTTTTTTTTAGTTTTAAGGATTATAGATGCATATGAGATCTTCTCATTTTATTTGGGGACTACTGGCTAAGTTATATTACATATCCATAATTGGCTAATTTTTTTTCAAATTCATTCATTAATGTTTTTTGTACCTTTTGTAGATCATTCAATTTACAAATAATTTATTTTCTTAGGTATTTTCCAACAATTGAATTTACAAATAATTATTTTTCATTTAGGACAAATGCACTTTGATCTCAGAAAAATAGGATTTTGATTTCATAAAATGTGTTCTATTTATATTTGAAATGCAAGCATCTCTAAAATGATAAATATTCAGATTGAGTTTAAAACATACCTTGTTTAAAACTCTGCATATAACAGAATATAATTATGCATGATGTGTTCAGTTCCTTTCCACGGGGGGGGGTCACACTACAGGCAATACCAATACATTTTTACACACATAAGGTATAGTCCCGTGTAATTACAAGGGTGTATGTTAGGAACAAAGGCAGTTTGGCTGAAATGGAAATAAAGCTTATTTGCTGACCTCGTCCACCCCCCAAAAATGCAGATATCCTGCGTCGCAGTCCTGTAGACAACTCAAATAAAAAAATGAAAAGTGTGAGAGCCTCATATGGTAGGGCAACAAGCAATTAGAACCAACCCAAGATTTGTAAGCAGTGAAGTAATGTGACCTGAACTTGTTTCTGACAAGTTTCTCTGATGTCTGATTTTTACTTAGAGAGAGATAGTTCAGGAAACTGTATTAGCATGACCCTCCAGAAGTCCCGATAAGAGGCAGCTTATTTGTGTGCTGATGTACCAAGGCGTAGTACCAGGACACTGAAGGTGATGTTCCTCCTCTTTTTCTCACTGGCAAAGTTACACCTGAAGTTGGGAGTTACCAATAAAGGAAATATGTCTACATCATGGATAACAGATTCACATACTTGTATGAGCTTGGCAGGTGATGTAGATGAGACAGAGCATACGCATGAGAGTCGTGACTGAGTGGATTTATGTCATGGGTACATAGGTCCACTTATCACTGTTTTTTATAAAAATTAAGGCAGATTTAATGTTTTTGTGTAGTTAATTTATTTTTAAATGATGGGTCCCAATTTTTTTCTAACAAAATAGAATATCACGGAGCTTTTCTCTGAGCCTTAGTTTGTGACAAGGACTGTAAAGATGCTGAAACATGTTATAAAAGAATGTTTGAAAAGAGTAAAAGTTTTAGAGCATAAAAAAGAAGTCTGATTTTTAGATTGCAAAAATGGTCACAGAGTTTGAAAACTGTCTCCAAACATCTAAGGGTTGTTGGTAGAGAAAGTGTCACTTGCTCTGTATGGCTTTTCAAGACACGTAAAAAAATGGGTATCTTTTTTCCAGCATGTGCTTTTTGTCCCTTTGTCGAACATGAGATGGCTGAGGGTGCCTGTCACATCTCGGCATCCTCAGTTCCAAGCATGTAATATGTCCATGAACAGATAAATGGATGAATACAGTGTGGCCTATATACAAAATGGAGTACTTCTCTGCCGTAAGGGCAGATAAATTTGATCATTTATAGAAAAAATAGATGCACCTTGACACGATTATGCTTAGTGAACTGAATCAGACAGAGAAGGTTAAATAAATATCACATGGTTTCCTATGGAATTCCCCAGTGTAAGTAACTAAAAGAGCAAAATGAAGTGGTGATAGTAGCTAACAGGGAGAGAGATTTGGTGGAGAGGGCAGGAGATGTGGCGTAAAGGAGAGTGAGGGTGGGACAGAGAGAGACGATTAAGATGTGATGTGTACATGCAAAGTATCTATGCAACATGGGATCCTCCAAGCTTAGTAGAATGACTATGTATCACAAATGCATACTGTTAGTATCATTTTGAAAAAATGGAATTCTAGATTAAGACTGGCAATAAGAGAATAGGCAGATGTTTCAGGAAGACAAATTTTAACTCTAAGTTTCAAAAATTTGCCTTTGAATGTCTGGAATCCCGTAGAATTGAAAACGGGTTGCTGCAGGCAGAGGCGAGTGCTTCAACAGAGAAAATATGGCCACTTCCTGAGGGTGCTGCGGAGGATTCATTCAAGACAGAGCTTTCAGAATTTTATGATACATTTCAACCCTGAATGTCTATTTTCAAAATAAATTTCTAGCTCATTGTGAGGAGCAGTTTGAAAACACTGTCAAAAAGGACACTGGGAAAGTCCTTGTCACCTAGATAAGATATGTAGGTGCACAAAATGTTCAACTTCATTGTAAAACTTAAAATTTGCGCTTATACATATCGATAAAATGGGGGAAAATGCTAGAGGAAATACTGACTCCATTGGTGAAGTTCAGTACCTCACCTATTGGTGCCATCTTTAAAGTAAGAATTAGGAGCCCTGGGTTTGGGACGTAGCTGTGTGACACTGAGTAATTCAGCAAGATTTTCTATATCTCAGGGTCCTTACTATTGAAATGGAAAATTAAGCCTGGATTAACATTTTTACCTTTCAGTAGAATATTTGCTGAAGATTCAAATTCCTTGACCCCATACTCAGAGATTCTAATTTAGTGAATCCACAATAAGCTATCAAAACTCTATGGATTTGAGTACACTTCTGCATTTAGATGTCTGGGTTTTCATAACTTACTGAGATTCCTTAATCAATAATTAGATGTTTTAATTTCTGCCAACACTATATCTTGTCTCTATATACTGGTTTAAATTATCTAGTGCTAATGTTTCACGTCTGTTTTGGGGGTTCACTTGTTTGTCTACTTGTTTGACTTCGTCCTGAGGATAATGGTATGCAAAGAATTAGAGTAAAAAACGAAAAATACTGTTTTCTTATTGACTGTGGCTATAATACATCACCTTTTAGTGCAGAATGTTAGAAAAATGAAGGAATCTGTTGGGAGAATTCTTTTAACCAACTTACAGAGCTAGCATGGTCTGTTCTCCTTAAATTCAATTTTAAATGTAGATTTTATTCCTCAAACAGAAGGAAAGGCCAATCCTCAGTTCCCACATCAGTATCAGGGGCAAAGGAATGAAAATCAGAGCAATGAAAAATTTTTCTTCCTTGAGGGAACAGCTTGCAAGCGAGCTAGACTAAGCGACAAAGGATCATCTTTGTCAGTAAAAGAAAGTATTGGTCAGTGAGAATGCAACTCAAGTTAAAGAATTAATCTGTTTTGGTGTCGAAATTATGTTACTTTTATCACTGCTGAATTAACAATAGTACTGACATTTTCATTTTCTACTCATCTACATGTGAAAATAAATAATTGCATAAAAACACATGTAATGTATATTATCTAATATAAAAGACATTCCTCTCTCCTGACATATCATTTTATTCAGGCAATTCATCCTCTATTTCTTCCTCTTATTAGACACTATTCAATAGAAATACAGTCTAAGCTGACATATAAATCATACATGTAATCTTAAATTTTCTAGTAACCGTATTGAAGAAGCAACGACAAATGAAATTCATTTTAAAGCTCCATTTCACTAACCATGGTATGTTTAAAATATTTCAACTGTTCATCTGCAGCATTTGACTGCCAGCTATGGTGTTGGGTGGCCCCAATCTAATCAGTTATCCACAAGTTTTTAATCATTTATACTCACTGAAAGCTTGTCACCAGCTAATAGGATTTCCATTCACCATGAGTTCTTAGGTTAATTCACTATTAAAAAATCTCTTGACCTATCTCTTCATTCTCAGTAATCTATTGTTTTTCTTCTCTGTATTAGTCTCCACCTCCTATGGTTTCACCTTGATCTTGTTAGTATATGTGACTTAAGAGCCTCTGACATAATTCTGCCATCTGGTTTCCTGCATAGCACCTTAAGCTTCCAGCTGTCTCACATACTCACCCTTGCTATGCCTGGTCTTTGTGTTCATTCGAGCGTAAGGAAAATTTGAACTTAATTTTCTGTCCCCTGAGTGATCTGTATCCAGCTTAATTTCTCAGGAAATTGTGTGTCATCCACTCAACTACTTTGTCACCAGGATCATCGTATCCTTCTCACAATTTTCTCTTTTTCTCAATCTAGTTTTAAACCTGTATCAAACTTTTTTTTCAGTTCCTCAAATACATCAGCTGTGTGGCTCCACATCCTTTGTGTACAAGTTTCCCTTACTTTTCCTTTTCTCTCTCTCTCCTCTCCATCTGGTTCTGGTTAAGCATCACTATGAAAATCTTCTCCACCTCTCCAGCTTGGGTCAGTTCTGTTATCTTCAGTCAAGAGCACCTTATGCATCTATGATCCTGGTACCTGTCATAAGCTTTTACAACTGCTTTTTAGATTATATGTTCTCTGATAATCTTTTATTTCTGTGAAGAAAAATACTGCCTATAAGTTTATCTGTTGTATCTATAAATATATCCTTCAAAGCATTTTCCACTATCTTTGTAAATGTAATAAGTTTGTTCATTTAGAGACTGGTTCTTCTAGTTGGTTTTAAGTTCAATACAGGTAGAAATCAGGTAAGCTTGCTTATTGCTGTACCCCAACGCTTAGGATCACACCTGGTACACAAAAAGGATACATGGTTGGATAGGCAGCGGCATGGATAGACTATCCACTAGAAGTGTTGATTTGCTCTCAGATGTGTTAACAATGAGATTGATTGAAATGTTTGTTTTCCAATTAGTGTTCAAAGTACAATTCTGAAAAAATAGCAGTTAAATGCTCAGTGTAAATATATGAGGGCTTACATATATGAATAATGAAGACTTTAACATTTAATTTTAATATTCCTTTGTTGATGCATCATATTCCCTGAACTACTTGGCTCTCTTCACACATCATTTCAATCCTCGTGTGATAGTCAAATTTCCATTGCTGTAGCTGGGAAGCACAGAGAAGGAGAGGAAGGGACGGGTCACAGGTATGCTCCCCAATTCCATGCTCCCATGACTTCCTCCAACCAGAACTTGCCTTCTGCTTCCACCGTCTCTCAAAAATGCCATCATGTTGTGATATCATTGCTATATTAATCTTCACTACTCTATCTGAACAGTGCAGCACAGGGGACCAAACCTTCCACATACGAGTTTTTGGAGGACATTTCAGATCCAAGGCATATATCTTGTAACAGCCTAAAAATAATTATCATGTGCTGCTTTTTGTAGGTGACGATGCTGAGTTGAAGAGAACTCAGTGATATTTATATTTTCCCCATTTCGCAGCTCAGCTCAGAGACGTTAAGTACCTTAGGAAGTTCACACAGTAAGTAAGGGCTAGAACCTGGCGAGAGACTCAATTTGCATCCAAAGCGTGGATGTCCATGAGTGCAGCACTTAGCTAATTCTCAGTGAGGTCTCTGCTGATCTCTACAGCTATGACTTCATTGATCATTGTATTACTCAGTTTTCCCATTGCTGGAACAATACCTGACATCCACAACTGAAAGGAGGAGAGGTTTAATTTGGCCAGGAAAGGGCCAAGAGCCACAGATGTTCCCTAGCTTCTCACTTTCATGACCTGACTAAACACACCCAGAAGTGAGCTTTTCTAATCCCCTGGGCGTACCCCAAAGCCAGTGAGTTCACAGCACAATGAAGCTTAATCACCACAATCACGTATTAACCTTTTCGAGTAGACCAGAGAGAGCAAAGACACTTCGTGGTATTAAAGTCTTTCGGTGCTTCTCTCTGGCAGAGTTCTATCCACATAATCCCCCATGCCTCCGTGAGCATCCCTGATGCTGACATAGTGAGCCTTTTGTGTCTGTGTTGCTCCAGCTTATTGTCTCAGAATTTATAGCATGGCTTGTTAAGTCAAATGGACTGGGAAATTTTCTTATTCTCTCAAAAACTCAGCTTAATCGTATGTCAAAAGGTAAAATAAAAAAATCATCTCGGATTTTGTGAGCATTAAAAATGCCTTTAATTTACCTGAAAAAGTATCTGATAATAAATATTAGGTATCAGTATTTTGAGAAAACCTCACTGAACCTGGCTACCCTGGCCACATGCTGCTAATTGTGCAGGAGACAGAGGCATTGTGTAGTGGTCTGCTTTCTTGCTGCTCGGTCCCAATATATTTATTTGCCTATGGTAGTGCAGTTAAGAAAGTATAAGCCCTAGAGGCAAAGTAAAGAAATGTAACAAATTGCTTTCCAGAAATTTTTTATAGAAGTTAACAAGTCCTTGCTTATAAAATGATATACAAATTTACAATCCAAATATTTTGATATCTAATTCAAAGTTGACAATGTACTTTTTTTGAGACAAGGTCTTGCTCTGCAGTCCAAGCTGGTGCTGAACTTACTCTGTACCTCAGGCTGGCCTCAAAGTGAGGGCAGTCCTCCTGCCTCAGCCTCCTGTGTGCTGGGATTACAGGCATGCGCCACTGCACACAGCTTTATGTGGTGCTGGGGAGTTGAACGCTGGGCAAGCACTTTAACCCTGAACTGTTTGTCCAGCCCAGACAACGTACTTTTATAGTATTATTCTATTTTGATTTTTTTCTCTGACAGAATGCGTGTACATTGACACTGAACGGAGACTGTGAAGGTTAAACCAGGGAAGAAAGAGCCTGGATGGAGAAGGTTAATGATTTAGGATTAATAAAAAGCCGAAATCTCTCCATTTGCAAATCTGTCTTCTATTCTAGCTATGTCTCTTTTCCAAAATAAAGTGTCAATGCGGAACTTCTACTAGCAAGAGCTGGATCCAATTTCTTATGTAGTCCCCATCTGAGGTCATCTGTAATGATGCAATAGTCTAAGGTACTTAAAATGAGAACTTAATATCCAAGAAATAGAGTTAAGAATGTGTCATTGCTCAAACCACTAATACGCTGTATTATATATTTCATTGCGTTTTTGGAAAGAGAAAGTTTACAGTATGTAATTCATCGAAGTCATGTATTTAATTATTGATGATTTATTAATCATTAGGATAAATTTTAGTTCCAACTGGAAGAATCTTGTATAAAACAAATTCCAAAAACTCTAAATAAGAATTTTATCTAAAAAGAAAGCAAGGGCTGGAGGAATAGCACAGTGATTAGAGGACCTGCCTAGCAAGCTCAAGGCCCTGAAATATATTCCCCACAACAACATAAGCTAGGGACGTTGGCAAACTCCTATAGTCCCAGCACTTGGGAGGCTACAGCAGGAGGATTGCAGGGAGTTTGTGGCCAACCCAGGGTACTTAATTAAATTTAGGGCCAGCATGGACTACAGAGCAAGACCTTGTCTCAAAAGATAAATAAATATAAAACCAAATAAAAGAAAAAGAAGACAGGAAAATGTATATTATTAAAAATCCATAAAATGTATTCTCAGATTTTTAGAAGATGACAAAATATATGAGAACTTTTTTTTTCTTTTGAGACAGGATCTCGTTCTGTAGTCCAGGCTTGTCTTGAACTTACTATGTCACCCAGTCTTGAACTCACAACATCCTCCTGCCCAGGGGTTATAGGTGTGCACCACCACGCCTGGCTTATGTGGTACTGGGGAATGGAACTCAGAGTCTTGCACTTGTTAGGCAAGCACTTTAACCTCTGTGCTATTCCTCCTAAGAATGTGTTTTAGCATTTCTTATCAGCCACAGTGAGTTTTTTCTTCCCCAAAGTGACATCTGATTTTTATATACTTGCTGTATTATCACTTGCCCAGAGTCAGCCCTATATCAGAGTTACTTAGGTTTATGTCTAAAATGTCCTTGATATGGTACCTTTCATGAACATATATTTTTGAAGAGAGGATGTCACAAAAGCATTATGTTTTATATATAACCACCATTTAGTATCACTGTAGATGAGAACAGAAGATAAGCCAGTCAAAAATACTTAAGGAAGGGGAAATCTATATTCTTTAATAGTGGTTGTCATATTGTTAAGTTATAGCATTAATAAAGTAAGAGACCTAAATATAATTATGGGCATGTATCAGGAGTGTAAATATAGCCACACTTTATGACTCATCTATAGAGCTGTGTGTCTATGTGCTGACTTTTATACTATCCCCACGTATGTATGTTAGTGAAAAATACATAAAGCCTGGTATCCATCAAAGAAAAAATAGCTTATTTATGAGTGGCAAATATATAAAATTCACAGCATCCAAATTTCTAGAATGAATTCTACCTTAGAATTTTAGGATTAAAGGTTCTCCTAATAAAATCAAGCTACATTGTGGATAAATTATACCTGTTAAAATAGTACTGTTTAATGAAAACAGTGAATGCCTCTGAAGAGTCACAAGGAGACTCATAAAACGAACAGTGAACTGACCCTCTGAAGGTCACTTGTTAGAAAACGTGAAAGCCCCAGTTGCTCTGTGAGTAAAAGTCAGTAATATTTCTGGAACTGAGATTTAGCATGTTTCTCCTGCCTCTGGAAGATACAGGAGATTAAAATTAAATACCAACAGTAATTCTACGCTGCTGAAAAAGGCCATGGTGCTTAGGTTTTTAAATTCCTTTTGTTAATTAGATCCTCAGTATTCTGAAAAATTAGGTTCCAACAGGAAGATGCATCAAAGAATTCCATATTTATAAGATCAACTCACTATGTACAAAACATTTAAAGAAATAAAAAGTAACTGTAATAAAATTAGTGTTTAATGAGAGGATACAAAGGTGAACAGCAAAAATGAGGGAAGAACTGATGGCACCTGTGAGCAATTAGAAGTAAAGATACTTGTTGAAGTCTGAATCCACAGTATGTTAGAACAGTAGACACAACTGGAGAGAGACTTACAGTTTAAAAGACATTATGCTTGCTGCATCACAGATTAACAGATCAATAATATGAGAAAGTTTCACACACTGAGAGGGGAGGGAGAAAGTATAATATGTGTTTTGTTATTAGAGTGTCGTAAATGAAGAAGAAATGGACTACAAGAGAGGAACTGCATTTTTCACGCCTGACAAAGCATATGATTCAGCGTATTTCAAGAACAACTGTGTATCCACAAAGCATAGTAAGAGAAA
The DNA here is from genome assembly GCA_004027205.1 of Ctenodactylus gundi. Lineage (NCBI taxonomy): Eukaryota > Metazoa > Chordata > Mammalia > Rodentia > Ctenodactylidae > Ctenodactylus > Ctenodactylus gundi. The sequence goes on along the minus strand of PVKB01000181.1, from coordinate 125,762 downwards.
AAATAAATACCCAGTCATGTTCTCATGAAACAGTGTAGTCCCCAAAACAAAATCAGTCACTGATAAGAGGAGATTCTCCCTTCCCCGCCCCCCACACCTATTTCAATTAGTCTAGCTGTGTAGCAGAAATGATTGAACCCAAGTAACAGTGGAATAATATCTTCATAGTGGCAAGGGAATGTATCTATAAATTTCAAAAATTCATCAAACAAAATTGACTTCCAAGAATAAGGAAAGTGTTCTAAAGAAAACCTTGAGAAAAATCAGTAAGGGCATTTATAAAAGTGCTGTTTATTTATTTATTTATTTAGCAGCGTTGTGGATGGAACCCAAATCCTTCACACTGAGCTACATACCCAGTTCATTTTTACATTTGAGTCTGAGAGAAGGTCTTGCTAAATCATTAAGTTGCCTAGTCTGGGTTTGAATTTGTGATTTTCTTGCCTCAGCCTCCCAGAGTGCTGGGATTACAGCCTGGATCACTGGGCTTAGCTTGAAAGTTTACATATAAAGGAAATGACTTAGAAGTCAGATATATGAAGTTATGGTGAGCAAACAAAGTGGAAAATGCACATGAAAACCTTAAAAATATTGTATGCTACCTAGCATGCAGAGTTCAAAACAAGAGAAAAAGATATAAATAGGAAGCAAAATATTCTTACAAGAGTAGCATGTAATTTAGGACGCATTTGATCTAAGGAATGTTTGAAAATAATGCCATAAATTTAAAATACACATTGAAATATAAGTCCATGCCTACCAACCTGGAGAAGTACTATGAAGGTTCCTACTACTAAGTTTGTTGAAGATGTCCTTCAGTGGTAACTCTTAGTTGGAATGTAAATGTGTACAGCCATTTGTAAACATTTTAGCATGACTTTTTCTTCTAATGACTAATCCATATATTCTCTAACCCAGCAGTTGGACTCTGAGGGGCATACCCAGGTGAGATTGTATCATAAATATATCAGGAGACACATCCTAGCATGTTCAGTACTATACTGTTTAAAATAGCAAACACTCAAAACTAACTCCAATACATATAGATTGGATAAAATTTGACATGATATATAGTGATATGTCACACCATAAAAATTTATTAAGTATAATATAGTGCAACAAAATGTAAGAACTATGCAAACATAGTATTGCAAACAATTATCTGAAGACCAGAGGATAGAGAATTTCATCTCTTTATGCATGTTAGTCTCTATGTGTACGTTTATTTGTCATTTGGTGGAAACAGGTTGATTCTATTTCTAGTTCTTGGGTACTGTCAATAGTGTTACAAAAAAAAAAAAAGCCTCTCGCAACCTTGCATTAGGTGACGAAAGGCACAGAAGAAAAGTACCACATCATCTCACTCACACATGGAACCTAAAAAAGTTGATGTCATGGAAGTTGAGTAGAGTGGGGATTACTAGAGTTTGGAATTGTAGCAGGGAAGGAACATGGGAAACGTTGGTCTCTTAGAAGATGTGAGATCTTCTGGCCTGTTGCACACTAGAGCGACTATAGATATTTATCTGCTGTACATTTGAGAATATGTAAAAAAAGTAATTTTAATGTTTTTACCATATGCAAATTAAAAATATTTGAGGACAGTTTAACCTGATTTTAAAATTACACAATATATTCCTACATTGAAACATTACCTAGTACCTGATAACTATGTATAATTTTAATGCCAATTTGAAAACCATAACATAAAATAAAAAATTAATCCCAGTCCTTTGGGAATCTGAGGCAGGAGGATTGCTGTGAGTTCGAGGCCAGCCTGGGCTACATAGTGAGTTCAGGACCAACCTGGCTTACAGAGTGAGACCTCGTCTGAAAAAAAAAAAATTTAAAAAACTCAAAATAAACCAAACCTGAGAATTCATTTTAAAGCTTTTATAAAAAATGACAAAAAGAACATGCTCATCTAAAGATTGCCAAGACCAAGATAGGTATTACCAACTTCTCCTCCTTTTACACTTTCTTAATAACTGTTTCTTGAACACTTTCTGAACATAATCACTTAGGAAGTCACAGTTACCATAATCCCTGTAACTGTGTAATCCCTTTGTTGACAGATTTTTGTTTTATTTTACTTTGCTTTGTTCCTCAACAGTAGAATATGGTAAAAGTAATACAGTAACACCCATGGGATAAAGGTAATTTGTTAAACAAAAGGGAAGGCATTTTGAAGACTAAAAAACGTTGAGTAAGTTAAATGGGCATTTATCCAGGTTGGACTGAACCTAATCAAGTTGGACCTTTGAGTAAGGGTCTAAAGGTCAGATATTAAAAGCAGCAATAACAAATGCTTTTACTGGCCTTGAAGCAAGCTCTTCTAATTTTTATAGGAGTAAAGGAATTCTGTCAACATCCACGTGTGTTTGTAAGTGGACTGGACAATTCAGATGAGACCACAGCCAAGATTTGATTACAGTTCCAGAGAGACCCTGAACAGAACACCCTGCTGAGCTGAACCCAGACTCTTGGCTTACAGAGATTATAATTATGATAGAAAATATTTATAGTTTTTGTTTTAAATCATTAGACTATTATTGGATTTATGGAACGGTTGAGAAGATAGTATATAGAGTTCCTAGATTCCCACCTTGCCTGTAGACAATCTCCTCTGTTATCCATATCTTTAATTGGCGTGTTAAGTTTGTTAATATTAGTGAACCAATAATGATACATTATCATTTTTCTAAAGGCAGCTGCTCAGATTAACATCATCTCTTTGTGTTGTACCCTTTGGTACTTTGAGAAATGCACCTCATTTATCTTTTATTGGAGTATCATAGAGAAGCGTTTTGTGGCTATAAAAATCTCCCATACTTTGTTTATTCATCCATCCCCTAATCAACCTTGACCCCTGGTAACAACTGGTGTATTTTGTTTTTATTTTCTCTACTCTATATTTTTCTTTCCAGAATGTCACACAGTTATGATCAAATAGTAGGTAGCTTTTCCGGACAGCCTTCTTTCATGTCGTGTCATGCACTTAATGTTGTTCCGTATCATTTTGGGACCTGATAGCTACTTACTTTTTTTTTGAAAAATATTTCACTAAATGAATGCGGCATAGTTCATTTACCATTGACATATTGTGCGATAAACGCTTCTTTTTTATTTTTGCAATCATGAATAAACCTATACACATCATCTTTAGGTTTTTGTATGAATATAAGTTTTCAGCTCAGTTGGATGAATACAGAACAGTATGATTACTAGATTGTATTATAAGGTTGCTTTTGTAAGAACTGCCAAACTGGACTGTCTTCTGTATTTTCTGTAGGGAGGTATCTAAGTCTTTGAGCCTTTTTTACTTGAGTTGCTTCTTTTCTTATTGCTGACCATGTTATTATTGATCTTGATATCTTTTTGCAGACACCTTCTTTATAAGATAATAATTTGTAAATGTTTTTCACAATCCATGGCTTTTCTTTTCATTTTCTCAGAAGTGTATTTTGGGCCTATAATCTCAGAACTTTGGGAGGCGTAGGTGGAAGGATTTCAAATTTGAGCCCAGTGTGGCCAACTTGATGACTTCATAAAACTCTCTCTCAAAATAAAAACTAAAATAAGGGGCTGGAGGCTTTGGGCTCAATTGCTGGTATTGAAAAGTGTATTTTATAAAGCAAAAGTTTTTAATTTAAAAAATATCTGCATTGTCAATTTTAACACATTATGCTTTTGTTTTTGCAATTAAGAACTAATTGGCAAACAAAGGATTACCTAGGCTTTGTTCCTGTATTATCTTTTGGTAGATTTCCATTTTACATTTGGGTCTAGATAAATTCTTAAAAAATCATCTTAAAAGCCAGGTGTGTTTTTAAAAGTTCATGCTCACAATAAGTAAATTATATAGTACAGAAACATCAAAATAAAATTGATGAATAAAAAGGCACATCTGAAAATTTTAAAAACTTTAAAGGTAGAAAAAACAATTCCTTTGTTTCTAAAATGAGGAAGAAAGAAAAATAGATATGTTACTGTTCTGATGAAAATTTCTGCTGGTGGAAGTGATTAACGCTTGCTTCTTCTTTCCCTTGTCCAAGGTGGTCTTTGCTAGAGGTTTTCAGTCTTCTGCCATGTAGAGGCAATACATCATGGTCACAGCCAAAGCCGAGATGGCTGAGACCACCCAGTTGGTCCTCTAATTGTAATTAGAGTCGACAGTACTAATAAGAGTTTCGGAGCCTTGGCTAGCTTTGGTCTCTCATCAGGTTGGAGCTCCCCAATGATGATCATTTTAGACAAGAATGCTTAATATTCTTGATCTTTTAAGACTTCTTCCCCACCAGGATGATGTTTCAGGAACTTAGTAAGATCATACATCTTGTGGTGCAGAATCACCCAGGTGTATAGAGTGTCTGACTCAGCAATCTCAACCTGGGACATTCCCAATGTATTCCCCAAATCTAAATATATTTTGACTTAATTTTTATGATGGCATAATGTCATCATTTTGTATCAGAATGACAAAATTTTCCAGCAGTATTTGTTGAAAAGACTAATCTCGTTCCATTTTGTTACCTTCACTCCTTAGTCAAAGGTGAGTTAAATATATTTCTATTACCCAGTCTATTGTTTTATCAACACACAGATTGTTGATTTCTGTAGCTTCTGTTAGGTCTCAAAGTCAAATAGCATCTGTGAGCAGACTTTGCTTTTTATACTTTTGTATTGATTAATCTGGATATTTTGTCCTTCCACATGCATCTTAAAATTAGTTTGTTAATATGCATAACACTAACTTTTGGGGTTTTAAATGAAATTGCATTGGATCTAGAAATCCAGTTGGGAAGAACTAGAATCTTTAAAATGTCCTCCATCCATCAACATGAACAGCAATTGGCTTTTACATATTAGCTTTGTATAATGCAGTTTTGCTACAATTGCTTCCTAGTTCTAGGAGCTCTTGTTGTTGATTTGGCAAATTTTCAAAGTAGACCAACATATCATCTGTGCATAGACACAATTTTGTATTTCTACCTTCTGAGTTCAGTTACATTTTATATCCTTTTCTTATACTAGTGTCTTAGCTAGAACTTCTGTAAAGTTGAATAGGATTAGTGAGAGGAACATCTCGCCTTTTCATCTCAGGGAGAATGCATCTAATTTCTCACTATTTAATACTATATCAGGTGTGGGGTTTTTTATAAGTCTCTTACCCAAATAAGGGAGTCTCATCTACTTTTAGCTTGCTGAGATTTTTATTTGTTGATTTCTGTTTTATTTTTAAACCATAAGTAAGTTTTTAAAAAAAACTATTGTCCAGTGCTTTTTCTACATTAGTTGGTATAATTTTGTGAATTTTATTTAGACCTTTTAATATGCTTATCATTTATTTTTAGTGACAATACTACTGTCTGGGCATTTTTGAACATAAAATGCTATATCATTATGCTATGTAATATATCCCTAATTATATTCGCATCCTAGTTTTTCTGAAATTTTGTGACTTTGGTAAAACTCTTGAACCCTGCTTTTTGTCCCAGACTCTGAAAATCACCATGCCTCCTCAGTTTCTATGATTTTTTAGATGCAAGAAATACAGAATATAAATGAGATTGTGTGATATTTGCCTTCCAGTTTCCGGTTTATTCCACTCAACATAATGAGATGGCCTACAGGTTCACCCATGAAGTGAATTGCTGGATTTCTTATTTTAAAGGACAAATAGTATTGTGTTGTGTATGAATACTACTTTTGTTTATTCATTTTTCATTATGGACACACATTATGACCCCATATCCTAATGACTGTAGTTATCTGGCAGTTACATTGGAGTGTGGATTTCTTTGCCAAATACATTTAATTTGTTTTGGATATTTGCCTAATTGTGGGGTTGCTGGATCATAAGAACTGCATCATATATCTATTTTTTATTTTTTGACATTTCCACATTTGGTTATACCACACTGATGCTCAAGGCCTTCCCTTTCTCCACCTGCTTCCCAACATTTGTGATCTTTCGTCTGTCAGTCATTCTTATAGGTGTCATGTGATCTCTCACTATGGTTTTCATTTACATGTCTCTACTGATTAGTGATAATAGTTTTCTCATATGTGTTTGCCATGTATATGCCTACATGAGAAAAATATCCATCTACTTATTTTTAACTTAGGTTATCTGTGTTTTGTATTGAATTGAGTTCTTTGCATATATTTGGGTGTTTACCCATTATTAGATATGTATTTTACAAGTAGTTTCTCTTACTCATTAGGTTGTCGTTACCTCTGTTGACTGTTTTCTATGGAGAGTAGAAGCTTTCTAGTTTGATGTGGCTTCATTTGCTAGCTGTGGGTTTTGGCCTGTGCTTCTGGAGTTGTATTTACTCCTTTTTTTATTTTCAATGACAAGTATGATCCAAATGTATTTTTCCCGAAAAACCCTCTTGATGTGTCTGATCACCTTAACTAACTGCATGTTTGAATCAGCTCTACATATCTAGAATAAGTTCTACTTGTTTATATGAGTTGTTTAGAACTATTAAAGTAGTTTTGTTCACTTTCCTGGTGCATTTCAAGATTTTCGTATATACGTTTGGGAAAGCAATTTCTTCCGATGATTTTTTTCTTTCTCTTAGTGCCTTCAAATGTTTTTGGTGTTATAGTGATATTGATCTCAAAGAATGAGTTAAGAGGTATACACTGCTTCTTTTGTTAGGGAAGAAATTATGGCGAAGTGGTGTCATTTCTTCTTTAAATATGCAATTGAACTGACCAGTAAGATGATCTGAATTTAATGTTTCATTTATGGATGTTTATTTGTTAATGATTGCATATCTTTGATTTATACTGGCCCGTATAGTTTGTCTACATCTCATGGTGTGAGCTTTCATTATTTGTGTCTTCAGTCGAATAGATTTCTTTCATCTAAAACATCAAATTTGTAGGCATGGTGTTGTTAATAATATTAATTTTATATCCCTTTAGTCCTATCTCTGGGATCAGTACTAATGTCTACCATTTCTGAGATTAATAATTTGTCTTTTCTTTTTTTATTTACTGTGGCTCAAGTTTTATTCTGCTTATCAATCCTTTTCAGAACACTTTTCATATTGATTTTCTCCATTTTTAACCTCATTGCTGCTTTAGCTTTTATTAATCTTTTATTCTTATTTCAGTTTTGTATAGATTTTTTCTGATTTCTCAATAGCAATATTTTAAAAGATTACATTTTGCATTTCTTCTTTACTACATGCATTCAAAGCTGAATATTGTGTATGCACTTCTAACTTGGATGAATCCTGAAATTTTTGATAAATTGCATTTTTATTTTCTTTCTTTCTTTCTTTCTTTCTTTCTTTCTTTCTTTCTTTCTTTCTTTCTTTCTTTTTTGACACAGGGTCTTGCTCTGTAGTCCAAGCTGGTTCTGAAATGACTGTAGCTCAGACTGGCCTTCAATTCACAGCAATCCTCCTGCTTCAGCCTCCAGAGTGCTGGGATTATAGGCACGTACCACCTCACTTGGCTTTTCATTTTCATTTAATTGTAATGTTTAAAATGTTTCTCTGCTTTTCTGACCCATAGGTTATTTTAGAATGCATTCTTTAATCTCTTTTGTAATTTTTCAGCTATGCTTCTGTTAACTGGTTTCTAATTTCTTTTTCCTTTTTTTGGGGGGGGGGGGGCAAAGTGTCATTCTGTAGTATTGGCTGGTCCTGATCCTGACTCACTGTGGAACCCAGGTTGGCCTAGAACTCAAGACGATCCTCGTGTCTCAGCCTCCTGAGTGTAGGGATTGCAGGCGTGCACCACCACACCCAGCTCATTTGTGGTGCTGGGAATCCAACCTGGGGGACTCTAATTGCTGAGCTACACCCTCATCCCTGACCTACATCCTTAATCAGTTTCTACCTGCAGCATATGTTTATCACTGGTTAAGTCTGCAAATAAATAATGAATTTCTCCATTTCTTCCTCCAAGTCTATCAGTTTTTCTCTCACAAATTTTGCTTCTTGTCAAATGCACACAGTTAAGCATTATACTATCTTTTTGGAGAACTTAACATTTTTATTGCTATGTAAGACCATTTATTATCTGTGACTTCTGTGTTTGAACTTTGTTTTGCTTAAAATTCATGTGGCTACTAATTTCCTATTAGCGTTACCTTGATGTATGTTTCCCTGTGCCTTTACTTTCACTGTGCCTGTATAAATGAAGTGATTTTCTTGCTTATGACATATGGTTGGATCTTTTCTACAATATCAACTCTGATATTTTCTGTCTTTTAATTATAGAGATGAATCACATTTAAAATAGTTGTTGGTATAGTTGGCTTAATATTCACCATATTTGTGGGTATTTCCTCTTCCTTGTGCGGATTCCTAGTTTCTCTTTCCATCTTAACTTATTATCAGCCTTTTCTAGTTATGATTATCTTATTCAGTTGCATTTTCTCAGTTTATGTATGAGTTTTGATTTTCTTAAACATTTCCCTAGATTTCCAATATATATTTGTAATTAAATGCCTTGGTACAGTTTAAAGTTATGCAGTGCTGCTTGCCAGATATTGCACAAATTTTGGAATAGAATATTCACATTTGCTACTTCTCATCTATTATTGTACCATTCCTAATCCCATCATAGCTAGATAGATGGATAGATGGTAGATACACATAGAGAGATACATGCTGTAGTATATGTATATGCCATGACAGTATGCTACACTGTTGCTAGTATCTGAAAAAGGTTATATATTGGATCAATAAGAAAAATAATATTAAAAGATTTTATTTTACATTCATGCATTAATTCTCTGATGCTCCTTTTTCTCTATCAAAGCATTCTCCGATGCTCCAGATTGATACTGAGCTGAGCTTCTGATCCTATAGAATTTTCTTCCTCTGAAGAATTTCTTTTATCACTTCCTGCAGAATGGGTCTACCAGTGACAACTGCCCTCAGGTTTTGGTTTTCTAGAAAAGCCTTCACTCTTTTTCTCCACTTTGAAAGAGTATTTCACTAGACATGAAAGTGAATTTTGGTGGTTTCTTGTATGGTTTGAATATCTCATTCTACTCTTATTCCTTGTGTGGTTTCTGAGAAATCTGATGTTATTCGTATGCTTGCTACTCAATAGGAAGTATCCTTTGATGCTTGGATTTCTTTCCAGATTTCATATTTGTCTTTGGTTTTCTACATTTAGAGAATGACATACTTACAAATAAAATTTTCATGTATATTCTGCTGTTTTCTCTGAGCTTTCTAGAGCTGTCATTTTGTTTCATAAAAATTTGAAAATTATTAGTCATTGATGCTTTAAATATATTTTTCTATTCTTCTCACTTTTGATTTTCCTTCTGATATTCCCATTATGAATATGCTCCACACTCAATAATTGTGCCAAATTTTTGAGATATTCTGTTTGCATCTTCTCATTCATCTTTATTCTTTTCATATTGTTAGTAGGTGCAGTCCCAGGCCCCAACTTTGTTGGGCCTCTGCTCAGTTCCTGTCTCTAAGAGCGTGAAAAGTAAGACATGGAAGACTGGAGGCAGGTTGTAAAGAGAACTACAGAAGGGGAAAGGAAGTTAGGAGGGTAAAGCTTCTGCTAGTCAGAGGGCTACCCGGAAATGTGAGTTGCCCTGTGGCTTGCTGTCTAGGGGTTCTTACAGTTGAGCTGGATAAGAGGCTGTTCTGTTAAGCAGCTTGTTGGTTAAGGCTGGTTGCTTGGTACTCTTCCCTCAAGTTCTTTCACCCTATTGTCTTTTAACTACTTAATGTAGTTGTGGGAAGTGGGCAGCTGCAGACTCACAAGTTATAACCAGCTGCGTTTTCTAAATTCTCCATTTCTAGGGTATCCTGTTCCCCTCACTGCCTACAACCCCTCTGTCTCCTGTCACAGTATTTTAGCTTTGGAAGTTTCTATCACCGTTGTTTATGTTTACTAAGTCTTCCCTTGGCCATTTCCAATGTGCCAGTGAGCCTGTCAAATATGTCCATCCTGTGTCTTAGATTTTAGTTTTCATTTCAAGTATTTCTTTCTGAATTTTTCTAAGCTTCCATCTCTCTGCTTATATTACCTGATGTTTTTACATGTCATCTACTATTGTTCCACTGCAACCATTAACATATTAATCATAATTATTTTGAATTCTCTCTCTAGTACCCAACAACTCTGTCATATCTGAGTCTGGTTCTGATGTTTGCTTCATTTTATTTGTATTTTCCCCTGCCTTCTAGAATGCCTTCAATTTATTTTTGTTCCTTTTTCCTATATCACACACACACACACACACACACACACACACACTCTCTCTCTCTCTCTCTCTCTCTCTCTCTCTCTCTCTCTCTATATATATATATATATATATATATATATATATATATATATATATATTAGGTAATGAAATTTAGCTAAGTATGAGTCTTTACATTTTTAGAATATATGTTAATAGGGCTGGGTATTTGGCTGGACTAAATGTTTGCTATAGCTTTGGACGCCAAATACCTCAGTTTCTCCTAGCTTCTTTGTATTCTCCCTCCCCTGTTGTCTGTGGATTTCACTAAGAACTCCACAAGTAATCTACCTTGAAATTCTTTCTGTTTTAATCTATTCCTGTTTACTGCATTCTGTTGATATGGAATAAACTATTGGAGAAAGGAAGCATTCTCTAATTTTATGATAAACTGTTAGACTTTGACAAAGGCTGTATCTCTACCCTGAAGCTTTCAGAGGAGTTCCCTAGCCCTTTGTTCTTCCATAAAATGAGAACAGAAGCCTAAAGAGGGATGTAATTTTGTAATTATCCTTGTGCAAGGTCAGATAACACTCCTGTAACATGGTTTCCCTTGGAGAACAGGCCTTTGTTATGGTGAAACCTCTGGGTTTGTTTCAAATGGTTATTTTTCCTCTTCTCTTGCCTGACTTGTCAGGGAACTTTTTTTCTCTGATCTCAGCATGAGAATCTGGTGGGGCTTTTAAGAAAATGGAAGGATCCTCTTAAGACTGGACCCCCAGGTTTTTTTTTTTTTTTTTTTTAACTCTGGAGCTATTCACACACAGCCTCTACAAATTCTACAAACAAGTATACTTTCCATTTTTAAAAAAGTTACTCATAAAAGTCAAGAGCTTGGAGGGTAGAGTAGAGAATTTTGGAGAATTATTAAGCCTTTTAGGTAATCAAGAGACTCTCGACTTTTGCTCAGCTAGATTTCAGATCAGCTGTGAGCTATTGTCTCCTTTTAACCTTCTATTTATCTCTTTTTTGAGCCAAGATTTCTACAGCTACTCTCCTGTTCTCATCCAGTCACACCACTGCATGTCGGGATTGTTGGAATAGTTTCACAGCATGCCTTACAAGCACCTAGACCTGATTGAGGTCTTCGAAATGAGGAAGTTTCAGCCTTTGAATAGATGCTACAGTAGACAGGTCAGAGTAAACATGAGTCATTTGTGGCCACAGGGGAGACTGGCTGACACACCAGGGTTCCTTAGTATTAATAATGTTTAGCTCATCCTCTAGAGTATATCTGTCAATGATTTCAAATTAAATTCCTGTCAGGGACTGGAAGAAGAAGAATCAGGCATATTCCATTACTATAATAGAAGGTAGGATTTATAACTCACCAAGATTTATATTGGGTAATTCCATAAATATATATTTCCTCAATGACCTCACAAAATGTCAAGTATCTAATTCACTAGTATTTTTGTAACTCATATTGAATGAAACATGAATGGAATATATTTATTTGCATTTCTATAAGCCTTTGGAACAAGTTTGAAGACTTGACTTGTAATTTGCTCTGTTCATGCTGATGGTATGTGAAGTGGAAGAAGCAGGTATTAGATGGGTTGTTTCACAGGATGACTAGATCAAATCTATATAAGCAATCTATGATTAAATTGCCGAGCCAAAGAGTGTTTTGGCAGGCCTGCAGTTCACGTGTTTCTTCCTGAGGAAGAATGAACATTTTGTACTTAACTCTTTCTAACTCACTATTTGAAATTTTTGACTTATTTAACCATTCTACTATTGCTTTTTTATTTAAGATTCAAAGTAAATTAAGAAACCACAAATGACAATGGAGGAAAGACATTGACATAATATAAAGTGCAGTGCGTTCCATATCTATCTGTCATCTATATATGTATCAATCTGGTAATTGTTTTTAAAATTACAGAATATTCTGGTTTTTGTAATTTGAAAATAAATAATTCAAGATTATAATGTTACAATCCCCTTTTCATAATTTGGTTTTGCAATTTAACTTTATGAAAGTCTTTTATGGTTTTCTTTTATTTGTGAAATACTTCTTAGTCCCATTTTTTAAAAGATAATGACCATAATTCAACCTAAGTTTCAGTTGGCTGATAACATATGGATGAAAATGTATCTTTTCAACCGCTTCTGAATTCGACTATTTCCAGATATTTTCTTCTCCCTAGAAAAGCAAATACTAATGATTAGTAGTAAAAAGTTAATTATGAAATTGTAGTGTTTAGTTTCTGTGTAGCCAGCTTTACATGGCCCAGTGAAAGAACTTGAACTTAGTTTATAGAAAACCTGACACATGGATCAGATTGGCAAATGTTATTCAGGTAGTTTACAATTGTAATTCAAGACATGATCCCAGTACTCTTAAGCTCATTGAATTTCTGTATTCCTATGTACTTATGTACTTAAAACAAGTAAAAGCAGAGACCTATGAATTTTAATCACATGTAAATCAGCAAAGGATATCAAATATAGGGTATTTTTACTTAAGGTTTAAAGCCTGACTCTATACCACTCTCTGTCCTCAGAGTTAGTAGATGTAGCGTAGATCTGGAGTGCCCCCCCAAACCCTCATGTACCTATGGGTACTGTATACTGTTGGGAGTAGGCCCTGGCTGCAAGGGGCTCATGCTTGGTGATTGACCTGGAAAGGTAGTTCTGCCCTTTCTCCCAGACATGGCTGTGTTTGGCCATGCTGCGAGAATCTCTATATCTGCTTCTGGCCCCGCCATGTGGCTCCACCATTTTTCCAGCTGCCCACCCATGAATGGACTGTGACCTTCTAAAACCATGAGCTGAAATAAATCTTTCCTCTGTAAAATTATGAACATCTGATATTCTGTCTCAGCCACAAGAAAATAACTGAGACAGTAGAATTCTAAGGTTTGCATATTCTCTTCCTAAGATGGGTGTGTTTTCTATCTGTTTCTTCCTTCCATTTTCCACTGCCACTGCCTTGGCACAGATCGTTACTCTGCACATCAGGTGCACTAAGAACTCCACAAGTAATCTACCTTGAAATTCTTTCTGTTTTAATCTATTCCTGTTTACTGCATTCTGTTGATATGGAATAAACTATTGGAGAAAGGAAGCATTCTCTAATTTTATGATAAACTGTTAGACTTTGAAAATCCTCCAGATTTTCTGCCCATCATATACCCTTTTTACTGCTGGAAAAAATATAGTTTCTGATCCCATTACTAGTTTATTCTTGCTGAAAATCAGTGACTACATTCTATAATATACTATCCATTTTTAAAAATAAACCTCTTATCTTTTCTATATTCTCTATTCTCCCAAATTCACCTGAGAATATATTGCTGTTCTCTTGGAAATTTGTTTAACCCCTCTCCACTATCTACAGATAGACACTCAACTAGTTGGTAATGGAAAGAAATTTGATTATTTTGGTGTTTTGTAGAAAAAAAACCAATGAATTTAAAAAATGTCTCCTGTTCTCAGTAGTATCTCTGTGTCTAAGTTGCTTTTTTACATGATATTCACTGTCATCTTAATGTACATTAGAATGGTCTTATTTCAGAGATAATGTGCTCTCTATTATTTGACATACTCATATTTTGTTTTGGTGGAGACTTTCTAGAACATCCAAGGGTGATACCCCTAGACCAATGTCAATAAATTATGATGCATAGATAAGATCTGGCCTCCTATTGTTCTGTCTTCTAATATTAAATTGTATTAGAACACATTCATACTTATTTATGTTTTATTTATAGCTTATTTCATGCTGCAGTGGTACAAATTGAATGATATCAACAGAAAAACCATAACATTTCCACCTTTTGTCTTTCATAGAAAAAATTTGTTGACCATTTATCTAGCTAATATCTAGATGCTATTTAAAACCCCTCACACTGTTATAAATTTTTAAAATTGTCAACGAATGTGATTTTTATCATGAAACTTATAGAATAAGTGGTAGATGTTAAGACAATGTCCTGAGGAAGTAAGTTGTCCCTTAGCATATAATTGCTTTGGCCATAGATTGTCTGTCCTATAAAATGCTGTGGTATATGCTCTAAAGCAGTAGTTCTTGATTGTGAATATGCTAATCTCTTAAAATCACATTTACTATTACTTTGTTTGTATATGTAGATAGATATGCATGTCTGGGGAGAGTTCTCATAGCTATTATAACCTGAGTTCTCCTTGCAATCTTTATGTGACCTAAGATAGTCATTGCTGCATGTGCTTATTTTTATGATGACCAAAACAGGAACTCACATTATAAAATTTGACAGATCCAATGTTATTTTCTTACTTGATACTTTGAAATTCTATCTGCTTAATATCAGAATGAAAAAAATTCAAAAAGGAAATTTTAGTATTTTTAAATATACTTTAATGATATAACATGTGGTCCAAGAAAATTTCTCTTAAAAATTAATCTAAGAAAAAAGTCATATCACAGGGTTAACATGCCTAATCTAGACACAGCACAGTATTTGCAGTGTATGAAGATAAAGATTAATATTGTTAAAATGTTCACACTATCCAAGCATCTACAGTCAATATAATCCTTATCAAAATCCAAGTGTACTTTATACAGAATAGAGAAATAGTTGTCAGTTCATGTGGAAGCTAGATTGAGAAAGAAAAACAAAGCTGAGGTCATCACACTTTCTCAATTTCAAAATATATTACAGAATTACAGTAATACAATTTAACATCAACATAAATTTTATATATATATATATATATATATATATATATATATATATATATAGATTAGAATAGAGAGCCTAGAAATAAGGCAGCTCATATAGAATCAAATTATTCCTAAATACAAGTAAACATCAGTCTCACAAACAAATGGTGCTGGAAAAATAGAATACCCACATACAAAAATAATAAATAAAGTTAGACCCTTATAGCTATATAAAAACAACCCAAAATTAATCAAAGATTTAAATGTAATACCTGAAACTGTAGAACTTGTCGATGAAATAGCAGAGAGAAAAGCATCTTGATTTTGGCCATGAAAATTATTTCATAGATATGACGCCCAAAGCATAGGCAGTAAAAGCCCAGTGGTAGGACATCAGCACAAAACAGTCACCAGAGTGAAACTGCAGCTTACATAACTAGAGGCAATATTCGCTAAGCACTTATTTAATAAGGAGTTCATATCCAGAATATGTAACTACTTCAATTCAGTTGTCAAACAAACTGAAAAAATTAGAAATAAATAATCTGACTGTCGATGAAGGAAAAAGCTGGTATTGTCAGGTTCCAAGAAATTGCAGAAATGCTCAACATGTAGAAGACAAGATTCTCAAGATTACTAATCACCAAGGAAATGCAAATGCAAGCCATAATCACTACTGCCTCACGCTGTTCCTGTTACTGTCATCACAAAGAAAAGAAAACTAGTGTTGGAAAGGAGATGGAGAAGTTGGAACCTTGTTCATCGTGGCAGGACTATAAAATGGTGTAGTTTCTATGGCAGATACTAAATAAGTTGCCCAAATAAGATCCAGAAATCCCACTCCTGGGCATGTGTCTTAGTTACTTGTTCACTGCTGGGACACAGTACCCGACATCTACAACTTAGGGGAGGAAAGGTGTATTTTAGTTCATAGGTTCAGAAAGTCTCAGTCCATTCATGGGTGGCTGGCAATGGTGAACGGATATTTGTGGAGGTGTAGCTGGAGGAACATTGGTTCACTGAATGACAAATAGGAAGCCAAGTGAACAAGGAATGGGGAGCTAGCATATATCCTTCCAGGTCATGTCCCAGTGATCCCCCTTTCTGGGTCAAGCCCCAGTGTGCATTCGGCCAGGCCTCACCTCTTACAGCACATGGTCCGATAGATATTCCACAACATCTGGGTACATAGAGTTTTTGGCGGACATCACAGATCCTAACCACAACAGTATATATCCAAAATACTTGAAATCAATATTTTGAAGTATTATGTATACTCTCTCCCATTTTTATTGCAGCATATTCACAATACCCAAGATAAGGAAACATATCCATTTACAGATAAATGAGTAAAAAATTAATATATACATAAAATTGAGTACAACTGAGCTCTACAAAAGAAAAGAATCCTGCTCTTGTGACAATATGGATGACTCTAAAGAACATTATTCTAAATGAAATAAACCAGTCATTCCACTCACCTGAAGTATTTCTTATTGTCAATTTCATTGAAGCAGGGAGTAGAATAGTTGTTACCATATTCTAGAAGGAACAGACGAATGTAAGAGTTCAATTGATAGAAAACTTCCGTTAGTCACGATTATATTCTAAATATCTATTGGGCAACATAGCAACTATCTTTAGTAGTGTATTATGCATTTAAAATTTTATGAAGAGTTTAGAGCTTTCTTTAAATGTACAACAGTAACAAGAAACTAGAGGCACACAAAAAAAAAAAACTTTTGGAGATGGTGCATATGTGGATAACCTTGATTGTGGTGGTGTTTTCACATGTGTGTGAATGTAACCAAACTAAAAAATATACATGTTTAATACATATGTAATATGTTTACATTTGATACACATCAATTAAGCTATTTAAGAAAAATAAAAATATGTCCTTAAGGTATAAATATACCTTTAAGAAATGGATACATTTGCTTGTCATTTTTATTTTATTAGGGTCTTTAACTTTTCTATTAATTGAATGTATTACCTTTGTTAAAAATAGTAATATCTGATGCCAGCAAGAATAGAGGAAGTAGCTTTCTTATACATAATTGTCTTATGGAAATGATTAAATGTTAGTATGTCACCACAATTTACACAATATGAGCTTTATGTTGTTACTTTTTCTTCTTGGGCATGGTTGTGAATTTCCAGAATAACTCAGTAAAAATTTATGTTATTGACAGGCAATCTGTCCCCCAAAATATGGAATCCCAAAAAGCATCATCTAAGGGAAAAATCACGTATGTTTATCAAGCTCCATTTCCTTGTCCTTTGACATGCACAGCTAGACTGCATTTCTTGTCTTTAATCAGTTGGAGGAATTTGATCAAATTATGGAAAATGAAATATGGACTCAAGACCTTGCGTTCAGACCTGGACCCTACAAACCCATCAAAATTCTCTTCCATATTGAAGCTGTTTGGTTTTGTGGGTTTCTCTTAAGCTTTAAGGGACAAGGGAGTCATTTGGTGGAAGAAGCCTCAATTCGCTATTGAATACATAGTACATACTAAACTATATCCTTCAGTTTCTGTTATTTCAGATTTGTTTATTTCAACAGCTAATCCCATGCTTACTTCTTCAAGGATGGCATAGTATTAGACCAATCAGAGCATACAGAATTGAGAAAATATAAAAACAAACAAAAAACCCCAAAAGACACTCTTGGAGGGGTTTCTCAGAAGGCATTCACAGTTAAAAGGACTGAATAACTTCTTTTTGTGTAGCAAAAACTTTTATTCTTAATATTGGTGATTATTAAAATTGTATCTTTCTGTTCTCAATTAGAAATTAGAAATTGGAAGCATACAGGATTGAATGAAGCATAATATAACTAACATTTATGTGAAATTTACATTTTTATCTAAATATCTTCTTCAGGTATTAAACTGCTAAAGTGAATAATATTTTTTTCTAATCACTTGATTATGGTGCACACATATATTTATTTATTTACTTATTTATTTGGCAATGAGGTTAAAACCAGGGCCTTGACATCTCTAGCCCTTCGGGGTTTTTTTTTGGGGGGGGGTTGGGTTTTTTTTTTTTTTA
>PVKB01000181.1:0-107702 GCA_004027205.1 Ctenodactylus gundi | reverse complement strand
AGGATAGCCATGAGTCCAAGGCCAGCCTGGGCTCTGAAGTGAATTCAGGACTGGACCACAGAGCGAGACCCTGTCTCAAAAAAAAAAAAAGGAAAGAATAGATTTAAGATTGTTGTTCTTTGTTATAACCATGGCAACTCTTTCATGAGCAGAAAGGAAATTATCCAGGGTCAGATCAGTGATAATTTATGCATGTAAAATTTTTCACTTTTTTTTTTCGGTGATGGAGATTGAACCCAGGGCCTTTTGTGTCCAAAAGCAGTCCACTACCGAAGTATACTCCCTTCTTCATTCTTTTTCTAAGAAGAAAAAATAAATGCTTTGGCTCAGTTTCAGGGTACCCTTCTCTTCTGAAAAAAATGGGTGTGTTTATGTGTGCATGCCCAAACATGTGAGCATACATGCATGTTTTGTCTAATATGCAAAGTGTACACATGTATTTTGATGCAGAACGGAAATAAAGACTCTGAATAGTTTGGAGTTAACAATTGCAACACGAACTTGCTCTCCCAAACGGATTGTTATATACGCTGTAAATACAGCAAGCATGCTTGTAGCCTGCGCTTGAGCTGCCGCGGAGCTTTTCTTACCTCTCCTTGTAAGTGTTCTCTCCAGCGTGGTGCGGGCGGCTGCTGATTTTCTGCTCATATAAGTAGTAAATGCTGAGGTGGTGACTTGGAGTTGGCAGCGTGATCAATCACGGAGTCACCTTGAAGAGGGGCTTCTTCTACTTCGTGACAGGACACATATCTTTGAGTGCATATTGTTTTGAAAACCTTGGAGCCTGCCCTCTAGAATACCATAAACATGCTAATGGAAGTTCTCTCATTTTCCTGGTCCCCAAAGAAAACTGCATGGCGTCCACAAGGCATTTGAAGCCTTAAAGCTTGCTTCTGAAGGCAGACAAACTCATGGCGGGTTTTGTGATCAAGCACTAAGCAGCACTGTGTCTCTGTCTGTGTCGAGGGATCACTTCATTGCACTTTGTGCCCATCCTAATTAAATTTTTACTGTTACCCCCCACACTAAGTGTTTGGTTATCCAATCTCATTTTTTACATGAGCTATATCTTATTGAATAAATCATTGTTTTTGCAAACCAACGGTCAGCTGTCATTCACTCTTCTCTGTTCTCAGCCACCAGCCACAGTTGCTCTTATGTTGGTATTTTCACAGCACATAATGCATAACTGCCTGTTATAGCCATCTCATTTTATATGCGTTAATTAATATATGCATCTCCTATACCCCATTCATTTTTCTGTCTCCTCTTCCGGTGCCTGGGACATAATAGCAGGCAGTAGATAAATATTGAATAAATTTGGATGTATTCCATTGTTCTACTTGCTCAACTTAGCACAGAAGTTGAAAGAACAGGCTTGGGCTTGTACTGTCCAAGATGCAAGATTTTTTGTATCTGTTCAATCCTCTGAATATTAAATAGTACCTGCCTAATGAAATTATTGAGACTATTCAATGAAAAAAAATGGATGCAAGGTATACCATAAAGCAACTAAGATGCACTAACTGCTCGCTGGATTCCTCTTTTATTTTGTTTTTGACTTACCCTCTTTTAGCTGTCTCTTAATAATCCAAAAACTGGTAGGTATTATTTATAGGGAGGATGTTTTTTCTTTTTCCTATTAAAACAAAGCTCCAATCTAAAACAGGAAACAAATTTACTCAGAAGAAATATTCCCCATTACATTTTTCCTTCTGGACCATGAAAGGGGGTAGTGTCTCATTTACGTTCAAGTACAAATAAAATGCATGCGCAACCACACTTGCCCTTCTCCTGGTGATTGCGGAGTGAGTGGGGGTGCGAGTTACATTTGAAAACCTTGCATAAAATCTTTAACCCCATTTCGTGGTCAATTGCAAAATAAACAGCTACACATTATGCATGGGAATATTTCTCCTGAGTTCTTTTGCAGTAGCTTTTTATAGATATGCATATAGCCACAGATAATTGCAGGTTAACAGCTTGCATAGGAGGACACTATGAATCATAAAACTAAGAAGAATTCTCTTGTTACTTTCAAAAAAATGTTTGAAGACAATCTTGTCTTGCTGAGAAAACTGTAATTATGCTTTATTCTCTTCACATTATTACTCGGCAAATTGTATCTTTCTGTAGAAACTCTTCGTACTTGAAGATAGGTTATTACAAAAAAGTAAATTCTAGCTTTACAAGGCAGATAACATTCTTGAGATATGCTTTTGAATCTTCACAGGCTGTCTTTGTTCTGTTCTTGTCTACAACTTTCAAAGAGTTAGAAATATCTGTGATACGTTTCACACAGCTACACTACCTGTAAAAAGTATTGCCCACCAGGTTGATGCAAAACAATATGATCAAAAGCTGGGTGGGTATGTGAGTATAGAGCAGACTGTATACTTAAGTATCCTCAGAATATTTCTCTAATATAATCTCATAAATAGCAGTCTTTCCATCATGCTATAAAGCTTATAAAGCTCAACTTTATTCCTATGTATACTTTTTAGTTTCAAAGGGGCTTCTGCAAAGAAAGGCTATGATTTTATTTTGTGTATTATACATGCTTGACCTGTTTTGGAAGGATTGTATGTTAGTTTTGGAAAAATTTTAGTTCTCATTTGTTAGTCTTACTGACTCCATGTTAAAAAAAAAAAGTGCACATATAGAAGCCGCTTCAATGATTGTCTACTCTCAGCATTTGTATGAATGGGAATTATTAAAATCATTTGCCATAAGATGTGGATTATCATACTACTTTATTTTTATTATAAATTTGTGCTTCCATTTGAGTGTGTTTTATCTTAATTGATGAAAGATATTTGAGTGAAATGTTCTATTATTTCCTAGTTTTGCTGGAAGAAAGTCTTATGTTTAGGGAAAGATGCTTCACTTAAAATTTTCAAAATATTGATTTTTAACTTTTTATTTTTGACACAAGGAGAAAGTGATCTTTATAAAAACTTTTAACTTTTATATGATTTACCTCTAATAAAACTCCAAATTCGTTAAGATCAATATTTTAAATGCTTGCAGTAGCCTCAAGTCCATCATAAAAATATCGCTTCTGTTCTGGTTTTCCCTGGATGAACTTTTCACTGTCTTCCAATGGCTGATTCAATAGGAGCAATGTCATTTTTCTCTTCTTCCTTTCTGTTTTTACCTTTCTAATGGAACTGGTATGCACAGAATTCATTAGCTCTCAATGCATGCTTCCTTGCTGGTGCATCGTCATTTATCCACAAGTGGTTCTCTCTTCTTTCACTATATGTTTATTCCTTTACATAAGTACATTTAAAAATGAATTTACTTCCATGGTACCGCATGTGTGTTAGGGTTCTGAGACCAAAGACTATGGCACAACATCAAGATCAAGAGCTTGGAATGTACTTCTCATGGAAGGAGTCCTGGTTAGAGGTAGAAGAGTAGTGTGTGAGGTAGAGGAAATAGAGTGAGGAAAGGAGACAGCCTAGACATGCAGAAAAGAACCAGTTTATACTAACTAAAGTATTAAGTGGTTAAGCATAATAATAAGACTGTCAATGGTCTTGCATTCCAGTCTAAATAATGTAGGCAGAATTTTGTGCATATCAGTGGAGCCATCATTTCTAAAGGTTAGAAGATTCTCATGTATCAGACACTTTGGCAGGGAAAAATATGGGTGGAGAGTTTGTAAATAGCAAGACATTACCTGGTCAGAATTTTTAACCCATGTTTTTATATTAGCTTCTGGTAAAGTTTATCCCATTGCTTCTCCAGTTTTTTTTTTTTTTTAAACCACAGCTACTTCTAATACTTTATTTCTGTGAGTTCATAGGTATTTACTGACGTGAGAATGAACTGATTGCCCACTGTTTACTAATTATAGTAATGTGTCTGCATGGACCACAACATACTGCAACCTATACGAATCTGCTGCAGTACCAGCAAGCAGTCGGTATGCAGCACACTCAATTTGGTAGAACATTTAAAGTTAAGTTTAACAATATTTGTCTGTTCTGCATTTACATGTTTTAATGGCTTAAAATCCTTCATGTTCTGATACAAAGTGTGTGAAGAGAATTGGCAAGGAATGGTAAATGAAACATATGGCCCTACTGTGACTGGTAGATCAAGTTATGTTGTTTGGGGTTGTTTATATGTGATCAGCAAAATTGGGTGTTATCCAATAATGGATATTAACAAGTAGCATCTAAAGACTATCATTTTAGCAAATCTAGCATGGAAAGGCACTTCCCAATCTTTTTCTTAATAAACAAAAAATTATTCTGTGAAACAGGGGCCACAGTTCAACCCTCAATCAGAGCTTGCCTTGATACGGATTTATTTTAAAGGAGTAGTATTTCTCAGCGCTGAGGCTGCCGAACATTTGAGTGAGGATGATGCTTTGTGTTGGGGGACTGGCCTGTGTACTTTAAAATGGATAGAAGCATTCTTGGTGTCTCCCACTGGATGCCTGTAGAGCTTTCCCCTACCTATTTATTGACAACCATAAAGGGTTCTAGACATGGCTGAGTTTTCCTTAAGGTGTAAAATCACCCCTCTGCGGTGGCTGATGACAACAGGTATAGGTATGAGGTAACACATTGTCTGATCTCAGAAAACTGACATTTCAGAGGTTTTAGGAGCTACATTTTAGAATCAAGAAGGACTAAGTTCACTCTGCCTTTCACTAATTTTGTGGTTCTCAGGAAGTTAACTAATCTCTTTAGGATACATTGATTTTGCCTTTAAATTGGTTATGATACTTAATTGGCAAAGCTATGTGAAGATTATAGAAAACTAGAGTATGTTATGAATAATACATGTGCTACTGGAATATTTTCAGCATCAATTGTGGTTGTTTGGGCCTTTCTTTTTTCCTCTTGTCTCACTGGAAATCTAAACTCATCTCCAATCCAGGGCTGTGTCTTTACCTGTGCTCAGTCTCTATCACTGCCTTTCTGAATAATATAATTTTGTGATTTCTCTTGAATATTCCCTTATCTCTTGTAGGTGGGTCAGGTGGTGGGAGAAATTCTGATCTCTACCTGTGAAGTTTAGAATATAAAATGAAATTGTACGTTGAATCAAGTACAAAGAAGGAAGAAGGAAGCTGCCAGTAAGGAAAAGAAAATAGGTCAGGGCAAAATGCTAAGTTAAAAATGACATTTATTTACAGGAATGCTAGTGAGATGATGTGTATGTTAGTTACTTCGGCTTAATCAGCTTTTTCTATTGAAGATGATTGTCTCTAAGGTATGCATAGAGAAATGGCTCCACCACAGGTTGCCAGTGTCCTTGTACATTTCCACAGGGGCCACTTGGCCGAGGCTGAACCACAGGCTGGGCAGTCTTGGCAGAACAATCTGTTATCCTCCCAAGAACAAGGCATAATGGCCCATCTTGTGAAGGCTATCACAAGTCCAGTTCTCATCCTCCTCCCTTCTTGGGGGAGGCTGCAGCAGGGCAGCTTATCACCTGTCTTTCGGATTCCCATGAGGAACAGAACTTTCCCCCTTCTCCTGCCTTCTAAGTACAGTTGCAGGTTTCTGATGAGAGTGACCCATTTCTCAGGACCTCTATCATCTGGCCCCTCAAGTTCAATGTTCTCTTGAGGGTCCAGGAATGGATGAAGGTGACACCATGCTGACTTTATTTTTCTATCCCAGTAATAATATGAATCCCTTTGAGTTTGTTGTCACCTTAGTGGTCAGATTTATTGTATTGTAGCCAGCCAACCTAGCAGCTGCCACTTGCCGTCTATGGATGCTTGCTAGGCAAGCTAGATGTTATAGTAACTCTGAGAGTATTATTTTACTTATGTTATCCAAACAACTGTTTCATCTTCTGTAGATGAGGATTACATACAAAAGTAAAGCGTTTTTAAGCTTTGAGTGCTAATTAAAGACAGAAATATTTATTTTCTTAGGTAAGTGTAAACATAGTGTTAATTCGTTGTTTTTAATTTATGACTTTGGAAAATGATATCTAACGTAAATATTACTTCTGTTGTAATATTTTATTGTACATTATTAGGTCATATCATATCATTTTATTGTAAAAGATAATTCAGTTGTAGAGTGCCACAGACCATGTGCTTTTTAACTTTGGCCTACCTGAAAGCTTTTGTCACAGCCATAAGACTTGTGTGATATTGTTAATATACAAATCTTTGGATTTCTTGAGATTAACTTGAGTTAAGTAAATTGAATCCTATATGAAAAAGCAATTTGTCCTTCTAACTTGCTTCTCTAGTTCCAGTACTGATCCTCAACCTCAGGAAGAGATATTATAGACTATCTACTCCCCAGCTATGTACAGAACTGAAATTTCAAACTTCTATTAAGATGAATGATCAGCATGACAGAGTCACCATGGAGCACAGGTAACTCCTGCACCCCTCTGAAGCAAAGGTTTCGTATTAAAGCTGGTGTTACCTATGGTAAGACTGGTTTAAGAGCAAAATCCTCTTTTCCATTGTTTAGAATAAAACCTTTTAGCTAGATGATTTTATATTTGTAGTTTTATAGAGCGGCAATGAGAAATTTTGAGCAAGATAGAAGCAGGCAAACAGGTGGCTAGCTCTTTGTACCCTGTTTGCGATTTCTGGGAAATATGTGTTAATCAGTTTCTCAGCACTGTGTTATCTTTTTCAAGTGTCTTCACTTGGAAACATATGTTTATATATTTTTAAAATGTTTCTTTTCTTGTATTAGATTCTTTTTATCTCTACAATGAAAAGAATATTTTTATCACAAGGAATTTGATGTTCTGCAAAAAAGTCATTTTGTCAGGAATAAAAGGACTCGTTTCAAATGCGTGTGCTTTAGTAGCTCAAAGGCAAGACCACTGGCTGTGTGAGAGACTAAGGTGAGAATTGTTTAGAGAATTTTCGATCTCATGATTTCTAAACTAATATTTTTGCATTCCTACATGACTAATATCGGCAATTAACCCAAATTTAATACTAATGATGGAGACAGACTATGAATGCAGACAGGAAAGCATCTGAATTGAAGTAAGGATCTGAGCATTTTTTATGTTGCTGTGATTATTATTTGCACTTTATCCATTTATCTGCTAATATGAAATAAAACATTAACAGAGTTTGGAATGTTAAAGCTATCTTTGCTTTTTTAGGATATATCCAGGATGTCTGTGTATGTGTGTATGTTAGTTTAGTGTGCAATTTCAATTTTAAAAGTTAATTTTAGTTTAATGAATTGAAGACGTTGTGTTTGGTTAAGAATTTCGCTTCTGTCTCTGAGAAGCCAACCTCTGATTGTTTTCTTGCTTCCGTGGCCTCATCAAGATCTGCTGTAAAGTTTATGCCACTTTCATTAAGTTGTTCCCTCTTTTTAAAACTTATTGTAACAGTTACATGAAATGGATATCAAGTGTTACTGGAATCCGTGTAGAGTATACCTGAGTCTTTGTGTGTGTGTTTGTATGAAAGACAGACAGAAAGACAAAGAGAACCAGAGAGAAAGAAAGAGAGAGAGGAGTACAAGCTTCAAGGACTATTTCAATTTTTCTTGCGTATAAGTGTATTTAGGTTTCTGCTTTTTCTTCCCAATGTCAAATAACATTTTTTGGTGAAACTGCCAATTTATAAAGAAATTTATAATTCCAGTGCCACATTTGGTCATGATATCAAGTTATTTTGTTTTAGATCATTGTTTGCAGTTGTGTCCTTTCTCTATTTTGATACAATTTTGTTATGACTATAGAGATTAATCAGTCTTTCTAAAACTATTGTTGCTGAGTTTTATCCTATTAAATCATAATTTTCTATGTCATTATTTCTGTCCCTATCTTTACTTCTTCCACTGTCTTTGAATTGTGCTTGACACTTTATAAATCTTGAGTTAAATACTTGGCCTTTGTATTTTCAGCATTTTTTGTCTTTTAATTATTTAAGACAATATTTTCTCTCTAGTGATTTGCTTTATCCTCATTAAATTCCATAAGTTTTGCAATGTGAGATTCTCATTTGATATATAGTATTTACATTCAGATCTAAGGACTTTTCAATTTCCATTATGATTTCTTCTTTGATCCATGAGGTATTTTGAAACATATTTTAAAATTCTCTAATAGCTTGAGTTTTTAAAATTAATCTTTTCAATATCAATCTCTAACAGGTAGAAATCACATTGCATTGCAGTCAAAGACTGTGGTCTTCACATGATCCTTTGAAATTTACTGAGGCTGGCTTTATGTTCCCTTGCTTGGGCAGTTATTATATATTCTGTATACATACAAGAGAAGAATATATTTTCTCTAATATACTTGGGGAACAGTGGGTTTTTTATACATTGTCTTTAGTCAACCTTATTAATGCGTATCAGATATACACTTCTTTACTTGTACGTATTTGTGCTGCTGTAACGAAAGATAAATGTGACACATATGTAAGAAAATGTGTACACCTTGACACCATAATGCTTAGTGAAGTAAACCAGTCACAAAAGCTTAAATGTCGCATGGCACCTTATATATATGAGAAACCTAAAATATAAATGACTAAAAGAACAAAATGAAAGATAGGAAATAGGGAGGCCAGTTTCCCTAAATCTGTTCTCTTAATAAATACCAGACAGTAAGTGATGTCGGTGATTCTCATACATGGTGTGTGAGATTGTATGAATATGGAAAAAGGTTAATTTTATTCAGTAAAGTTGAAAATGTGTATACTAGGCATGTATAATTCTACTCAAGTAAATGCCTTAAGGAAATGTGAGCATATATACCTCAGATTCATATGTAAGAATTTTCATAGATGCTACAAACTGGATATTATAGAAATGATTATAAAGTATAAATTTAAAAACAAAAATTTGTAATGGGATAACCTACAGCAGTGCAATGTTGTAGATTAGAGCCACATAGATCGACAATTTAGATAATTCCTAAAATTTTTTAAAAAGACCAACTAGACACAAATTCATATACAGAGCATGGCAGCGTTTGTAAAATATCAAATAGAAAAACTAAACTGTTATTAATAGAGACATTTAAATGAGAAAGATAAATGAAACCAATAAACAGATTTTTATAAAAATTGCTGTAATTGCCAGCTTAGGGAAGATGGCAACGTTTGTGTTTTGTAAGGAACAGACTGAGTCTTCTGTCATGAACCTGGCGAGGTTCTATATCCTCATTTAGGTAGTGATTGCATTAATGTTTGTATCATCACTTCATGTTATTTAGTATACATTTTAGTATTTTGCTCTATTTCACAATAATAAATATATAAAGAAATGAAAGACTGTGTGGGGGGGTGAGTGGGTGTGGGTGTGGGTGGGTGATGGGGATTGGGTGGCTGGGTGGGGTGGGGGATAGGTGAGGTGGGCTGGGGGGTAGGATGGGTGGGGGGGGTGGAAGGTCAGGGGGTGTTTACACTATGTTATGGAGGGGTCAATTTCAGTGTCCACTGATTGGCAAGAAATTTAATGTGTTATCCACATACACTGGGATTCTATGGAGCCTTAAAAAAGAAGGTAATTCTGAGGTCTGCTGTCACACAGATGAACCTTGGAGATATTCTGCTAAATAAAATAAAAAGCCACAAAAGGGCAAATGCTGTGTGACTCCACTTCTATAAATCTCCTACAGGAGTCAAACCTATAGCCAAAGAAAGAAGAAGGGTGCCTGTAGAGGTGGTGATGTGAAATTATTCTTTAGTAGGTATAAGGTTTTTTTTTTTTTTCCTTTGGAATGTGAGATTGAACTCTGGGGTTTTACCCTGAACTACATCCTTAGCCTTTCTTTTTTATTTGAGACAGGGTCTTGCCAAGTCAGTAAGTTGTCCAGACTGAGCTTGAAGCTGCAGTTCACCTGCCTCAGCTTCCTGGAGTCCTGGGATTACAGGTATGTGCCATCATACTCAGCTAGAATTTTGATGTTATAAGATGAAAGAATTCTGCAAATGGATGGTAGCACTATATTGTGTGTGTACCCAAGGCCACTGAATTGTACACCTAACGTGCTTAAAATAGTAAATTTTATGTTACTTGCATCTTAACATAATAGAAACTAACAAACAAAGCGACTGCCAGAGACTTGCAAAAAGTTCTAGATAGAGCTCAGTAGGTTGCTACTGGAAGAATGTTTAGGGCAGAGGAAACTGAGGGAAATTCCTAGGGAGACATGGAAGTATGTGTGGCATATCCAAGCAAAAGGGCCAAATAATATGAGATGAAACTAGAGTATAGGGAGGGGAGAAGGCAAGCCGGGTTCATGTTGTCAGCTGAGGAGGCGCCTTTCACTCTGTGTGCATGATGGGAAGGCCTTGGAGCATTTGAAGTAGGGAATTATTACTTTGTCAAAGGATTACCCTGGTGCATGTTGGGGGAAGGACTGCAGGAGAGGATTGGCAGAGGCACTGAGTCCCCTAGAGGTTTGTGTTGTGGTTGGTTGTCTTTTGTAGTAATACACGTGATTTTTAAGTGTATTTCTGTGTTAATAAGGATAAGGCAAATTCTATGTGGTTTTGAATTTCTCTCTATTCACCTTTAAATTAGTTAACCTGTCCTTTGAGATTTGGCATTTTACTTTCAAGGGTATATGACATTTAGCATGTCTCCCTGTATGTTAGTCCCTTTCTACTGTTTTTTTTCTGACTCTTGTTCATAGTGGCTCAATTTGATTCCACATCCATTTTGTGAACATGAGATGTGTGCTTATGTTTAGCAGAGAGGAGTGAAAGTCCCAAGAGGGCTGGGCTGAGGATCTTTCCACGTGTGAATAATTTGCACGTGCTTATCCTAATTACCCTAAGGTCAAAATAATAACCAAACTTGCTTCCTTTATGTTGTTTGCTTGGGCTATCCTAGACGTTGAAAGAATTTTCCTCTCAAAAATGATAAGCAGCCAGGCGGGTGACACAAGCCAGTACATGAAGTCTATGAGAGGTGGAGGCAGAACGATTGCAAGTCTGAGGCCAGCCTGGGCAATTCAGCAACTTGGCAAGACCCTGTCTCAAAAACAAACTAAAAAGTAGGCTGAGGACGTATCTCAGAGACAAAGCTCTGGGCTAGATCCTCAGTTCGAAAAAACAAATGAACAAAACCCTCACAAACAAAAACAAAAGATGATAAAACTCAGAAACGTTTCCTCTATTTTATTTTTATATGCTATGTTAATATCTAGGGAAAATTTTGTTGACTTTATTGGTTGTGGTTGTGTAATTGGCACAGTGACCAGTTTTTTACATTTCATATCTAATTTAGAACATCTAACAATATTATAGAGATGCACTATTTTTTGCTCATTTTAGATGTTGAGAAAGTGAAAGCCTGAAAAGTGGCTGATGCTCAGCAGCCTACAAGTGAATTTTTGTTACCTTTTCTTCTGTTGTTAGGTGGTTCGTGTAGTGTTCTACTGATTGTTTATTACTGCTTATACTGTTGTTAAGTGTAACTTGCATACAATAAACCAGTTATATTGAAAGTATATACCACAAAGCCAGCTGTGGAGGCACACACGTGTAGTCCCAGCACTTGGGCTGCTGAGGCAGGAAGATTGCTGTGAGGCTCATCTGGGCTACATGTTGAATTCAGGACCAGCCTGGACTCCAGAGCAACACTCTGTATCAATTTTTTTTAAATTATATACCATGAAAAAAATTATATACCACGATAGATTTTGACACACAAACACACGCTGTACATCACCTGGATTAAGCTAATGAACATGTAATTCACCATCACATGTTTTCTACAGTCATTTGGTAATTCTTCCTTGCCATCCCTTCCTATCCCTCCCTTTTCTCCAGCAAACTCTGATCTGCATTAGGCCAGTGTCTGAACCTTTTCCTTCTACAAATTTCTATGAATGAATATAAGATATACATAAGTATGTGCTAGTGTTGTCTGGATCCTTTCCCATTGAGATTTTCATTTCAGTCTGTATTTGCATTCTTTTCCACTGTGTACATTCGTGATGTTCCCAGCTTTGGTCATCTGTGGATAAAACACTTTTCGACCTTCCTACACAAGTCTGCGCAGTTATGTTCTAATTTTTCTTGGATAAATACCTTGAAGTGAAAATGGTAGATTATCTGCTTAGTTTAGACTTACCTTTAAAAAATATCAAGTTGCTTTCAAAAGTTATTGGTAATGTTTTGCACCCACTCAAATTGTATGTGAGTATGGCGTTTAACTGTCGTTAAGTACTTGTTATGGTTGATCTTCTAATTTTAGCAGTTCGCATGCACATGTTTGCCATTTGTATATAATTTCTTGGATGAATCATTTGCTTATTTTTTTCTTTTTAGGGCTATCAATTTTATTATTAATTTATTTTAATAGATCTTTAAGCAAGTCTTTTGATAGATATGTATTTTTTACCTATTCTAAATCACTGTGGTTTTTCATTTTCTTAGTTTTTTTGAGAAGACAAATGATTTAATTTTAATAAAGTCTGATTCACTAATATTGTCTTCTTTTTTAGCATGAGGTAGCCTCTTAAATATTTGGAACACTCAATAGTCCAAAGGTTTCTCATATTTTTTTCTACTTGTTATAGGGTTTTAGCTATTACTCTAGAACTCTGGTCCATTGTGATTAGCTGGTATATTACGAGAAAAGTAGAGGTCAATTAATTATACATATGACTATTCAATTGCTTCAGCACTACTTACTCAAAAGTTACTTTTTCCTCATTCATTTGCCTCATTACCTTTATTTTTCACTTTGTCTATATATATATTTTTGAGACAGGGTCTTGCTCTGTAGTCTAGGCGGGTCCTAAACTCAGTATATGTATCCTTTGGCCTCAAACTAAAAGCAATCCTCTTGTCTCAGCTTCCTGTATCCTCTTGTCTCAGCTTCCTGTGTGCTGGAAGCTAATTCTTTTTAAGGTTGTGCTAGAGAATTGAACCCAGGGCCCTGCACATGCTAGGTAAGCACTTGAGCCTCTCCGCTACTCCCCCGAGGGCTTAATACCTTTGTTAAGTCAAGTCAAAATATCACCTATGCATCAGTCTTCTTTCGGACTTTCTCTTCTTTCTTCCATTGATCTACCTAAACTTTTGACAAAGTTACAACATCTTGAGCACTGTAGTTTTGTAAAAATAAATAGAGCACACCAATTTTCTGGCTTTTTGTTTTTGTGTTTGTTTTTGTTTTGTTGCCATACTGGAGTTGAACTCAGAATGCTGGCACTAAGCTATTTTCCCAGCCACTTCTTATTTTTATTATAAGATAGTCTGTCACTAAGTCACTAATCTAGCTTGCCACCCTCCTCGCTTGGCATCCCAGAGTGCTGAGATTTTGAGTATGTACCCTCACATCTGGCTTTTTTCTTTTCTAATGATTTGGATACACTATAATTTTTTCATCCTTATGTATATTATAGATACAGCTTGTCACTGTCTACAAAAATTATTCTAGAATTTTGACTGTTGCTGTTTTTAACTTGATTCTTTAGACCAATTTGGAAAGAAATGACATCTTAGCTATATTGAGTGTTTCATTGTATTATCATAGCTCTTCTTTTAGATTCTCTTCATGGTGGTTGCAGATTTTAATTTTAAGTGTACAAGGCTACTATATCATCAGTCAAATTTATCTCAGTACATTTCCCATTTTTTGATGCTCATAAATAGTAGTCATGAAAAATTTAAAACTCATTTCATACTAAGTTCATATAACTTATATTTGTCAGTCATACCACAATAAAAGCAGAAAATTTTCAGTATCTAAAATAAAATTAAATATTGATTTTATACAGGTCAATATTGGTAATATATTGATAAATACCGGTTATCTGAAGATGTGCGCATTAATCATATATTCTGTATATTCATTATCCTGCAAGCTTTTTGGATTTAGTTACTGGTTCTATTTTTTCCTAAACGTATTTCTAAATGATGCATATATGTTTGTGATGCAAAATAATTGCATACAATTTGAGGAATTGGTGCATCTACATACTGCATCTTAATCATTTTACTTACTCTCCCTTTTCCAACCCTCCCGTCTCTCATACCCTTCCCATCTTCACAAAATCTACTTCTCTGCTTCCTATTTTCTCTCTTTTATTTCATTATTTAAATTATTTATATTTGGATTTCTTGTTTAAGAGAAACTATGCAACCTTTGACCTTCTGTGTCCAATTTAGTTGGCTTAGCTTTATGATCTTAAGATGCATCCATTTTTCTAGACACGACTCCACTTTCCGTTCCTGGTGTGTTAAGCACTTTAGATACCCCATAGGATTGTCCACAGACAAGACCATGCCATGGTGTTGCCTCTTATTAACGGTGCTGTTACTGCTTTTCCAGTGGATGTGTTTATTTTGAATTCTTTCTCTCTCTCTCTCTCTCTCTCTCTCTCTCTCTCTCTCTTCCCTAGTAACAAACTTTATTTATTTGGGATTGTTTTAATTTTATTTTAATATATGCAATGCACAATGGTTATGTTGAGCTTGAGTGTTCTGTGCGCATACACATCACATCAACATTACAGTCCTTTCCCTTCCCCATTTTACCCTCCTGCACTCTCCCTACCCCCAACACCTGCTGTCACACCCGTGTGGCTCTATAGAATGTGTGCTTAGTGAAGTGAGTCAAATGCAGAAGGTTAAATATCATGTGGTTTCTCTAAGATGAAAAACTTAAAATACAGGCTTTCTATTTTGAATTTTCATTTTGAATGATTCAGGATTACTACAAGGTTGGGCAGAGGTAGAAAACAGACGTCCTTAATTATTAGTGAGCTTTTCTTAAAAAGCATGCAGTCTTTGCCATTAAGTACAATGTAATTTATACATAAATATTCCTCATCAAGTTGAGGAAGTCTTCTTCCATCTATACTGTGCTATTATTTTTTAAAAATTGATATGAACTTTGTTAGATGTTTACTACATCTGTCTATTGAGGCAGTCTTATGATTTTAATTCTTTTAGACTGTTAATACCATGAATTACATTGCTAGATATTTTATTTATATGTTAAATTTTCATCCTTTGTACAAAGCCCTTTGGTTGTGTTATTTTAGCCCTTCTATTTTCCATAATTATTATTTAATTAGTATATGTTTGTGATTCATACTAATTATGTTTGTCTAGTGCATACAAATTGCACATAGTAATCATTTTCACTGTCTGTTCCCCTCCTGCCTTCCTTTCTCCTGCCATCACCTGACTTCCTTTGCATTTTCTGTTTTATATAGTGCTGAGTTGATTTGCCAAAAAAAAATTTTTTTTGAGACAGGGTCTCACTCTGCAGTCTACGCTGGTCCTCAGTTCACTGTGCAGCCCAGGTTTGACTCCAACTTACAACAATCCTCCTGCCTCATTCTCCCACATTGCTAGCATTATAGTCATGTGCACTGTGCCTGGCTCATGTGGTGCTACGGAATTGAACTCAGGGCCTTGTGCTTGCTAGGCAAGCATTCTAACTGCTATGCTGTATCCCCCAGCCTGATTTTCAAATATTTAAAAGTTTCACGTCTATTTCAAGAGGTGTCCTGCGATATGAGGTTTATAATATTATTCATAATATATGTTTATATATATACTTGTACACACATTACATATGTATGATATACATATATGAGAGAGATCATCACTGGCCTCATTGAATGAGTTGTGGAATATTCCTTCCGCTTTAATTTCCCAGGAGAATTTATGTCAAGTTGGTATTTTCATTACTTAAGTATTTGGTGGAGTTCAACTATGATTTCACTTGAACTTGGAGATTTGAAAACATTTTAAAATAGTATTTCTCTAATGTATATTTTCTCACATATAGTTGGTGTCCTATTTTTAAGTGCAATAATGTTTAATTTCAAATGTCTGTGTAAGGCATGCATGGATGTGTTTAGATATGGGCATTGGTTCATTGATATATTTTAATTTTGTCTTCTTTTATGTTTTAATAACAATATAGAGGTTTAAATACCTGTATCTATTTCACAGCCATTATTATTTTTTTATTTAGCTAAGAGATTTTGTTGAATATAATTCCAACAGCCATCTTTTGCTTCAAGTCTGGAATCACTTAATTTCATGTTAAAACATCTAATATGAATTATAGATGTTTGCTTCAGTTGGAGAAGGAGTTGTTGTATTTTTGCTAGATTTCTGAAGGTGTTTATTTTGAATTAGCAAGTATGCAATTTGGATAGTAGCTCAGTTTTAACTAGATAGCACTAATAATAACCACACACAACCGTAATAGCGATTCTACTATTTTCCTATAAGTTAATAAGTACCTCTTTTTCATCTCACAGGTCAATATACACAGATTATTTCCTTGTCCTGTCCCTCTAAGAAGCGGTATTGTGAGCAGAGGTAAGAGTGTACTCCTGTTTTGAGTCATCAATTTCCTCAATAACTTCAAATTGAACTCCTGTTTAATAGTAAGATGACAGAAGGTTTCTTGTGTTGCTGAACAACATCCACAAGCATTAAGGATTATGCAATGAAACAATTTGTAGGTATTTTAAAATTTAAATGTAGGCATCTACATTCCTCCTTCCTGTATGAAGGCGAATTTCTTAGTACTAGCAACGTAATGCCAAGCTCTATTCCATGGAAACAGGGCTTTTCCAAGGAAATCCATCCCATCTAATCTAATAATATATATTGATTTAAATAAATAAAGCAAATGATGTGTGTTAGATGCCGAACATTTACAGAGTATAATCCTTTGTATTTAATATATTGAATATATGATAGGTTATTGATTTGCTTTTCTAGTACTTTTTGTTGTTGTTTGTCATAATGGTACAAGATGTAAATCTTAGTACATTAGAAGGGAAATTTCTATATGGACTGGACAGTTTTCTCTACGTTGTGACTGAAGTGGATGTTCCCGTGGTAAGTTATTTCGTATTCCCAAGAATTACATACTTACAGACATGCTGGGTCTGAAATGTAGTAAAGGGCATGTATGATAAAACCTGTGAAAACCCACAACATGAATATCATAGAGTCAGCCAAGTGAATTGTGTAGCATTTTTTCAAATATATCAGTAAATATTACCTTCTATTTTGCAAATTTCTTATTAAATGGGAGTAGGATATGTAAGATTACATCTCAAAGATATTTATACTAGTTCTTTATATTTTGAAGCTAACTCAGTATATATAAAATGTTACTATACAGTAACATTAGAGGAGGGACTATGGCAACTTTCCTTTATTTCCCAGGCTAACATAACACTTAGTCTCCATAGTGGTCACTTATTCTAATTCCTTTACTCACGTTCATCCATTCAATCTTCTTCAAGGAAATCCTCCCTCAATCACCTGTGTCTGCTGTGCGCTCCGTAGCAGCCGCCTGTTTCCAATACGTTCTGTCTCACGCTTCCGGTGCCTGCCACTACTCTCTTCTTACTTGCCACGCCTCCACACTGAGCTGGACAAGCATAGTAATGAGTGAGTACTGTCATTTACTTACACTCTGTAGACACAGACGGCAGTGTTATTTTTCCACATCTGTTCTAGGCTAATCAATCATGAGAACTACTATTTGAGCCAGGTGTCCTGGTGCATGCCTGCAATGCCAGTACTCTGTGAAATTGAGACAGGAAAATGGCAATGCTGAGCTCAGGTTGGGCAACTTTGTGACTTTGTAACACCCTGTCTCAAAATAATAATTAAAAAATAAATAAAAAGGCCTGGGGATGCAGCTCATTGCAAAGGACTGAGGTTCAATCCCCAGTCTCTCTCTCTCTCTCTCACACACACACACACACAAAATTGAGTATTAATATTTCCATTTTACAGGTGGGGAAGATAAATTTCACAGAAGCCAATATATATATTTCAACAATTCATTTATATATTCACTCATGCATTCATTGACCAAATTGCCTGTTGTATACCTGCGATTTTTTGCTGTGTTTGTGTTAGTGTTTGAGGATACCGTGGTGCTTGAAGGCGGGCTGTGCCTGTGCCTTCATATAGCTTACCACTCAGTGTCAGAAATGATCCCTAAGGAAAAGATGAAGCAGACATATGAAATTGCAATAAAGAAAACAATTTTGGCAAGTGTCCTAAAACATGTTAACACCTACATGAAGTGTTTTACTTAGAAAATTTTTCTAAGACTGGAACTGGAAGAACAACTGAGAAACAGCACAAATAAAAACATTTTAGGTTGAGGGGAAAAGATGAAAAAATACCTATAAGGCCCGGAATATCACTGAAATGGAATAAATAATTGGATAACAAAATGTTGGAAAATTAGAGAACAGACTTTACAAGTAAGTTGCATGTACTCTAAGTAAAATTCATGGATATTTGAAGCAGTGTTATAACTAGTATCATGTATCTCTCTGGCTTTGTCATAAAAGATGAAAAGTTTCCTGTAAATTCAATACAACATGCCTAGAAAACTATGGCTATTAAAGTCTGGTTGTTAAAACCGTGGGCTAAACTATAATCAATCAAAAAGTAAGTTCTAGTGAAGGGTTAAATGCAGATGTATAGTTTGTAAAATAAAAACCACGTGTAAGAGGACATATCTACACTCATGTAACCGATATTTATTTTAGAAGTTTTCCATTTAGAATAGAAAAAGTCCTTTAATATTACTCCAAATATATTATCAACTCTTGCTTCAATATTTAGTTTTCCTTCCCCTCCTGTTTGGAAAGCCGTGTGACCACAAGTCATTTTACATTAGAAATTCTGAGGAGTGTACCCAGGCACCAGAGTAGGAAATAAATGAAAGCTTGGATTTTTTAAAAGTGTCTTTTTGCTGCTCACTCCTTATAATTTACATTACCTGTAGATATCTGTGCAGTAGATGAAACACACAAGGATAAGTGCAGATGGCTCAGGGAATGGATTTCAGTTGTCTTTCTTATGCTTAGGTGCATATTCAAAGCTATGTTTTCATCTGTACAGGTGGAGGCTTTGGGCTGGATAGGTGTTCCATAGCAATGAGATGAATTTACGTCAGCATTTTTTGAAATATTGGAGATTGAACCCGGGGCCTTTACACCGAGGTACTTTGCTAGTTCATCTTTATTTATTTATTTATTTATTTATTTATTTATTTATTTATTTATTTAAGACAGGGTCTCACTAAGTTGCTAAGTTCCCTGGTCTGGGCTCCCACTTGGGTTCAACCTCTCAGAGTGCTAGAATTATAGGCTGGCACTACTGAGCCCACCTGGGATAATATTTTCAAACTTATCACAGTTGCTTTATTTCCACATGATTGATTCAGTTTTCCCAGGGATAAATTAGGTTACTGCTACACCTCAGGCAAGTTTAAATTAATTTATGCCATATGTGATTTACTCCTATCTGTTGCATATCTCAGCTCATAATCTATAACTTTAATCTGTTGTCACATCTCAATTTCTATCTCCTGCTTTTGAGGACATCTCCTCTTTTCTATTTTACTATAACCAAGACCAGTGTAAAATTTTGTCTTTTATGATACTATTTTTTAAAATGGGATGCTCTTTGGATTTTACTTTGAAATAACAAATCAAATAAATATGTTTACCTCTTGTTACCTCCAGTTCCTGTTAAACTAAAAAGGGAATATGAAATGAAGGAAAAATGCCAGATTTAGAAAGTAGAGAAGGATATTATTCATAAGCAGCACACAGATAATTTTTTAAGATATAGGACAGAGTATGAAAAACTGAAAGAGGGGCAGTACGGCCCCCAAGTCTCCAGGTAATGAGCGTGCCTGGAGAGGTGGTGCCTCAACCTCAGAGCAGCAGAGCTGGAGGGGAGCCAAGTGCCCGCAGGTCACAGGATCCAGGTGTCAGTCTGTCAGCGATGTCATCGAGGTACTGGAGGGGATCCCGTCTCCAGCACTCGTCCTCCCAATCCCATGACTGCTTTAGAGAATCCTCTTTCATTCGTTCATTTGCAACATGTCTAGCATTTTTTGTGGTCGTTTGTATGTATGTTCATTAAATGACTGTCTCCTCGACTCAATTCTAAGCTTCATGAGGATGGTGGTAATATCTAATTTATCATCCTGTTTCTAGCACATAACACAGTGCCTGGCTGGTAGTGAGTGTGAAGTTGTTGATTGAATAAACTTTTAAATCAGCTCAGTAGGAAGCTCACTATATTCATCTGACTCCCACTGATGCCCCTCCATTATCAGCAGAAAAGATCAGCAAAATAATTATGATGAATTAAAATTGTCTCTTTCCTTTTATCTTGATCCAAAACATTAGAGAAGAGGCTCATAAAATCTAACACAGAATTTATCACAAAACTCTTTTCTTTCTATTTAAATTTGCTCCTGGTCAGGTTGATTTTACAGTGAATTAACTCAAATATTTAAAAGGCTGATACTACTGATACTATTTAACCTGTTCCAAAACGGAGAAAGGGAATGAGAGTTACCAACTTAAAATAAAATTGACAAAATGACCCAAAACTCGGACGAAAGGAAAAGCCCAGAAGTGTTCATGTGTAAATTCTAAATAGTATACTAGAAACTGAATCTAGTGTATGTTCAGAGATTTACCACAGCTGAATAAGATTAATTTGGAATATAGTGGTTATGCGATACAAAGCTTAAATCTTTATGTAATTCATCATATCAAAAGGCCAATTAAGTTTCTTATTGTTGATATATAGACAGAAACTTGCTTTACAGGTTCCATTCTGTAATATCAGAAATATTCCCATTAAAATCAGGAATGGAACAATGATGGTAACTATGATGCTTTTCTGAAAGACCTGGTATTATTAGTCAAAATAACAAATTGACAGGAAAATAAAATATTTTCTTGAGATTAGAGAAGAGCAGACAAGATATTTGTCCTATTTAATGATAGGAATATGTGCTCGGTATACATAGAAATGTCCACTAAGTGATGAATGAATAAAGAAAATGTGGTGCATGTGCACAATGGAATGGTATTCAGCCACAAAAAAGATAAATCCTGTCATTTGTTACAACATTGATGTAACTGGAGATTATATTAAATGACATATGCCAGACACTTAGATGGGATAAAAAATCTCTGACATAGTATCACAGAATAAGAAGACTAAATATAATAATAATATATTGTACACTTCAGAAAGGTACAATATTTTGAAAGTTTTCACCAAAAAAGATATGTGATTGAAGACATAGGTGTATTTAATGTGATTTTAACAAGTGGCAGTGTATACAAAGTATCAAAAGATAACACTACCATGTTAATATGTATAATTTTCTGTTTTACATTTCAGTTAAAAGTAAATTTGATTTCAATGAAAAAAGGAAAATAAAAAAATGTAAGGTAACTGAAAAACTAGAAACAGAATTTGATTGCAAAGTTAAGAGAAAATCCAGTGTCTTTCCTACATATAAATGGTTGATTAGTAAAAAGAATGGAAGGACACATGCTATTTCTCCCTTATAGGAAAATGATAACATAAAAACAAACAGCCCCACGTAACCAAAAATTATACTGAACCCGGAGAAAATTAAACCGGCAACAAATTTCCCGTGGAAAAAAAAAATCGGTAAACTAAACCATCCCATTAGAAGGATTTGAAACACTTCTTCTGGAATTCAGAGAAAAAAAAAAATAACCAAAACTTAAATCTTTGACTTCATAGGAAATCGCTAGAACTAATCACAACACTTGTTAAACCAGGAAGAATGTGCCAAATTCTGGAAAGAAAAATTAGTGGCTTTAAGTGTTTTCAGTTGCGAAGCTTTGGACAAAAAGCATCCAATTCCAGAGGGTAGTAAAAAAGAGAGAGAGAGAGAGAGAGAGAGAGAGAGAGAGAGAGAGAGAGAGAGAGAATGAAAGGAACAAAGAATTGAGAATGATACCAGAGTAACTCATGAAAATAAATTGCCAATAGAATAAATTTTGGCATAACTAAAAAAGGATCTGAATTTTGAAATAACAATCAAAGACTAATAAGTCTAAATAAGCACCTGATCCCCTTTGAACGGGGCCAAAGAGGGCACCTAAAGCAGAATGAGGAGGCCGTGCCTGACCCGCAGTGGAAAGCCAGCAGTAGGACAGGCTGGAGCCCAAGCTGTGTGGCACAGGGACGCTATCAGCCTTCAACATCCTGGAGACAGGCAGTGTCAGAGTTCAGAAGGGTACAGGAATCTGTGGACACCCTGCTTTTTGCTGAGCCGAGGGTGGGGCTCTTGTGATGGGATAAAGTGGATGGTACTTTCAGCTAATACGGTAGGTGCAACAGAAGGCTAATCTTTACTGAGGCCTATTACAACTCAATGAAAACCAATCCAAAATGCACATTTAACCTGCTTCTGCAGTATGTGAGGGGTGAGAACCTTTCCTCTTTCTTCTTAGCATGTATTATTGGTGATGTGTGTCACACCAGCTGCAGGGCGGGAAAGTGTGGGCAGGATGTCAGCACAGGGCAGGGTCGGTGAGGAATGTTGGAGATGACTGACACCTTATTGACAAAATATATTTTCAATAATATTATATTTATTGATGTGCTTGCCTCAGAGGCAGCGTTAGAATCCAATACTGTCTCTTATAATTAAAGGTGCCCTTGATTGGAGCCTGTGAATTAATTTACCACTTGGCACAATTGACAACTAGCAGCCTCTTTGTATGTGTCGTCTCTTTTGGTTCTCAGAGTAACTTTGCGAGGCAGGTCAGATGGGTAGCAACCGAGTAACTTGCAGCCAGGTTAAATGCTGTGTACATTGTCCCAGAAACAGTGTCAGAGCCAAGCTTTAAGCTGCGTTGTGACTCACTGTAATGGCCTTTCCCCTCCCTTACAGAAGAGGAGCCATGTCACGGGGAAGGCTGTGTGCACGGGCCGCTCTCCCAGCCTGAGCCTCTTCTCTTTTATTCTACTTCTCATTTTTACCTCACCCAGTAATCTTTTATCAACAAATTTAAGTACAAGTTTAATCCCTTCCAAATGCACCGTTCCTCCACTTTCAAAAGGGAAAAAAAAAAAAAAAAAAAGAGGATTCGAAGGAATCGAAATATTCTTTTCTGGAAGTAGCAATTAAAACATATTTTCTTTGGCTACTAAGAGGCTCTTCAATGAAAACTGCCCCTGTTTGAATGCCATCATAAGTGTTTTCTTTTTCTTTGTTATCTGTGGTGGCCGGGATGAGGGTCGTGACTGAACCCAGGGCCTCTACACTGTGCTACGTGCCCCACCATATTTAAATTATTTTTTTTCCAGTCAGGGTCTTGCCCAGGCAGAGTTTGGAATTGCAATCCTCCTGCCTTGGCCTCTGAGGTGTTGGGATCACAGGTGTGTGCTACCATACTCAGCTGCCATTATATCTGTTTTCATGGCTTAATATTTTTAGGTATTATTTTTATTATGCCTGAGCTACAGAATCAAAAGCACGTAGAAGACATACAATCTGGCGAGACAGTGATGACTACACCGCTTTGGTCCCTTCGTGTGATCCCTTTCCTGTGCCCTTTCCACCCGCCAGAGATTTGTCCCCTCCCCAGCAGTCCGTTGCCCCTCTTGCTATGCTCTCTCTCATGTCAGGGTCTTTTTACGTAATTATTTTTTGTGAAGTTCATAAGAGGGACACTGTCTATAATCAGTTTTTTGGGGTTTGATCAGTTTCAGTATTATTGACTCAAGATGGCCCTATTTCTTTTCAAATGCTTCCTATCTATCTTTTTATGCCCGTATAGTATTTCAGTGGATATAGATAACACATCTTTATCCATTCCTCTGTTGATAAGCAAATAAGTTATTTCCAGGATTTAGCCATCATGAATTGTGCTGCCATAAACATGGAAATGCATGGCTTTATGGTATGTTGACTTTCTTTTGGGAACATACCCACTAGAGCAGTAGCTGGATCAGATGGAATTTCGATTCTCAGCTTTCTCATAAATCTCCAGACTGCTTCCATTTTGGTAGAAACAGACTGCATTCCCACCAGCAGTGAAATATTCCTTTTTTATCAGCATCACCCACAATTGCTGTTTTTTGAGTTCTCAGTGTCAGCCATTCTCACTAGGGCGAGATGAAACTTACTGTTTGAATTTGCATTTCTCTGATGACCAGAGATGTTGAGGACCTTTCCGTGTATTTGCTGGCCATTGGTGTTTCCTCTTCTGAGGACTTTTTTTTAAAATTTCAAATGCCCCATTTCTTAATGAAGTTATTTATTTATTTTAAGGATTTTTTTTTTTTTTTTTTTAGTTCTCTATATCTTCTGGGTACTAATTATGTTTCTGAGGTGTTGCTGGGAAAGATTTCCTTCAATTCTCTCTGCTGATTGTTTCCTTTGCTGCCCAAAACCTTTGTAGTTGACTTGGTCCCATTTGTGGATTCTTGCTGTTTGTACTGCTATTCTGTTCAGGAATTTTTTCCTGTTCCTAAGTCCCCTAGGGTTTTGTCTGTTTTGTCTTCCAGCAGTTTCAGTGTTTCTGTTTTGATGTCCAGTTCTTTGGCCCATTTTGATCTGATTTTAGTGTGTGGTGACAGATACGAATCTAATTTCATTCTCCTGCATGTGGAGATCCAGTTTTCCCAGCACCCTTGGTTGCAGATACTGTCAATTCGGTTCCAGTGGTCTTCCTATCTGAGGAAAAAAAAAAAAAAACCCAAATGCAAACACCCTCGGTCATCTGATATTTGGCAAAGGGGCCAAAACAATTCACTGGAGAAAAGACAGCATCACTGTTGCTTTGTAGTATTTTTTGATTGCTCTGGCTTTCCCTGTTTCTTAGGATTGATTCAGAAATTCTGGGTCTTTCTGGTTCTGTATAAATTCTAGAGTTTGTTTTTGAGTTCTGTGGTGAATGCTGTTGGTATTTTGATTGATATTGCATTAAATCTGTATAGCAGCTTTGGGAGTATAGTCATTTTGACAATATTAGCTCTTCTTATCCAGGAACATGGGATGTCTTTTTATTTTCTGAAGTCCTCTTCAATTTTTTTCTTCAGGGTTCTATAGTTTTCTCTGTATAAATCCTTCACTTCTTTGGTGAAGTTTATTCTTCAGTATTTTATTTATTTTTGTTGTTGTTGCTGTTGCGAAAGGGGTGATGTCTTGATTTCCTTGTTTTGGATTCATTCTTGGTATATGGGAATGCTATTGATTTGTAGATGTTGATTTTTTAGCCTCCTACATTGCTGAATTTAGTTACTAGCTTTAAGAGTCTTCTGGTGGAATCTTTTGAATCTTCTCTGTCGAGTATCATGTCATTGGCAAATAAGGATTTTTTTTTTTCATTTCTTCCCTTCAAATTTGTTTCTTTTATTTCTTTCTCATGCTTGCTTGATCTTGCCAAAATTTCAAGCACTATGTTGAATAGTAGGGGTGACCTTGGGCATCCTTGTCTTATTCCTGAATTTAGACTGAGTGCTTTCAGTCTTTCTCCATTTAGGATGACATTGCCAGAGAGGTTGTTGTACATAGATTGGATCAGGTTGAATTAAGATACTTCCATTCCTATTTTCTTCAGAGTCTTTATCTTAAATAAGCATTAGATTTTTCAAATGCTTTTTGTGCATTTATTGAGATGATCATATGATTTTTAATCTTTCCATCTGTTAATATGATGTTTTACATTTATTGATTTTTATGTGTTGAACCCCCCCCTGCATGTTTGAGATGAAATTCACTTGTTGATGCTGTACAATCTTCCTTATGATTAGCTATATTCTGTTGGCAAGAATTTTATTGAGTATTTTCACATCTATATTCACTGGGGATATTTGCCTGTACTTTTTTTTTTGCTGGATCTTTGTTTGGTTTTGACATTAAAGTCACGCTAGGCTTGAGGAAAGGTTTTGGTAACTTTCCTTCCTTTGTGGTTTATTGAAAGATTTTTCTGAGAATTGGCATTAAATCTTCCCTGAACTTCCGGTGGATTTCTGCCATGATTCCATCAGGTCCTAGGCTCTTCTTAATTGGAAATGTTTTTATTGCTTCCTCAATTTCCTAGTTGAATATTGGTGTTGTATATTTGTTCTTCAATTTTAGTCATTTATAGGCATTTAGGAACTTAC
The DNA here is from genome assembly GCA_004027205.1 of Ctenodactylus gundi. Lineage (NCBI taxonomy): Eukaryota > Metazoa > Chordata > Mammalia > Rodentia > Ctenodactylidae > Ctenodactylus > Ctenodactylus gundi. Next base: position 81,793 of record PVKB01000181.1, on the reverse strand, counting down.
CTGCTTCTTTTAAGATCTTAAATATACTGGAGTATAAGTTTTCAAATTAACTTCTTATATGCTTTTGGATTTCCATGTTTTATTTTTTTGTTATTTTGCCTTTTCATTCTTAATTGTATTGATGTAGTTTTTCTCTTTCCTTCTTTTTCTGAGTTTAGGTAGGGTGTTATCGATATTGCATATCCTTTCAAAGAACCAACTTTTTGTTTCATTTATTTTAAGCATTGTTTTTAATTCCAATTTTATTGATTTCTGCTCTGATCTTTACAATTTCTTCTCTTCCATTGGTTTGGAGTTGGCTTGTTCTTCTTTTAAAGGGCCCTGGGCTCCATAATCCACAAGTTGGTTTCTGCTATATCAAAATTTTAATTGTTTGTGCTATATTGCTTTGGCAGTGCGGCCCGTTCTCATGGCAAAGCTGGGGGGAAAAAAGGAAAGATATACAATTCTGTCCCTTGCTTCTTTGAGTTTTGATTCTTCTCTATATTCTACATTTCTTTCTTCTTTATAGAGCTTTGGCGTGTTATTGTATTGTTTTTATTATGTATTTTGTATAGTATAGCTATTATCAGTGAAAAAGTTTCTGGGAGTATCACAGTGACATGTCAATAGTAGTGCCTTTGTTCTAAAAAATGTCTCTGATGGCTCTGTATATATTTATCAATGCTTAAGAAGCACTTTGATTATGTGAAAACATTACTGGCTGTGGTTGTATGTAGCTCAGTGTTAAAGTGCTTGCCTATTCAGGATAAAGCCCTGGATTCCATCCCTGCCACTGCAAACACACAAAAAAAACTTAAGTTTAGTTTTTGCATTAAAATTGTCTGTGGGGATTTTATTTATTTTTTAATATTATTTTGATTGATGAATAATATTTCCACATATTCCTAAAGTACAATGTGCTGTTCAAATTTGTGTATACATCAGGCAGTGCTCAAGTCAGGGTAATTGACATAGCCATTGTTTTCAATGTTTATCATTTCTTTATGTTAAAATTTTCACAATCCTATCTTCTACTTTTTTTTTGAAATACAGAATCCATAATTGTCATCCGTAGTCACCATGCTGTACAACACTGTCCCATCTCACTTTATCTTAATGCCACTGACCACCCCCACTAACCTCTACCTCTCGTAATCACTATTCTAATGGCAAATTCTATCAGATGACATTTTTGAGTTTCCGGATTAGAGTAAGATTCATGTGATCCTTATCCATGTGTGATTCATTTTACCGCACATAATGATGAACAATTTTAAAATCTTAATTTTTTAGACACTTTGCTGATCAACCCAACAGAATTTTCAAGGTATGTGCTATGGTTTGGTTCTGTCACATACCCCCAAAGCTTCATGTATTAGAATGTAGTGGGATACTTACATAACTGTGTACTGCTAGGTGTTTGAGTCTGGCTGCAAGTGGGTGGATGCTTGGGATTTGATCTGGAGGGAGTGTATCAACTTGTTGAGACTGAAGGTATACACAGGGCAGAGTTTTCAGGTGTGTGTTATTGATTTCAGGGCCAGGAGACCAGGGAGGGGCACTCACCCTGGGTTTTGGGGTCCCAACTGGAAGCTTAAACTAAATAAAGGAAGAAGGAAGCAACACTGTTTCTGGGAAGGCTCTGTCCCTGCCTGAGTCTGGAGACATAGCTGGGCTCCTTCCAGATTTAACTTCTGTCTACAGTGCCCTCAGCAGCTCTCCAGCCTCTGCCACGTGCTTTGCTGGCTGCCCATAAATAGCTGTGTGAGACCTTCTGAAACTGTGACCTAAATATATCTTTCATCCGTTAAGTTGTGAATGTCAAGTTTTTGTCTACAGCAGTGGGTAAGTGGCTAAGACATAAATTATGCCCTTAATGAAATTATTGTCCACCTCTTTCATCAGCTGATAAATTCCAGGAGGACAGGAAGCATATTGTTTACCATCTTTGGCTCTTGTATACACTAGTACATTGAGAGTCATTAAGAGATAAATTTTGCATAAATATTCAGACGTGAAGATAGTACATAGGTATAGAGAATGGAATTAGAAGTCACACATAATGAACAATGAAGGTGTAGGGCAGATAAAAATTATTTCACAGTACAAGAGAATGAAATGATCTAGTGAAAAGGTAACATATGCCCTCGAATTTGAAGGAGGGGATTCCTGCTGAGACCCCTTCCTGGCTTCTCTGCAGAGACCTTTTCTTTGTTTCTTTGTCTTCTCCTTTTCTAAGGGGTGCTTGCTTGGGTTTCTTCCTGGCTTCTTGGGTAGGAATTTTTCTGTGTTTCTTTTTATTTTCTTTCTCTAATGGAGACTTGGATTTGCTCTTGGTTTCTTGGGCAAGGGCTTTCCCCCCCTTTTGTTTGGTTCAGTAAACTGTTGCTTGCACTAAAAAAAAAGTACTTGAAGCAAAAGGGAAGTTTTTTCTCTAATTCAGTTCTCTCTAAGGAAGTTTAGGTGACTTAATGTAACATGAATTTTATGATAACAACAGTATGTGTGTAGATGTTACTTTCCCTCTTCCAATACTCTTATTTGGGGTCTGGAGATCATAGAGATGGGAAGTTGTGCCAGGTTTTCCAATACAGAAGTTCTGCATGCTGTATGTGATAGTTCCATGCTACCTAGTTGGGTAGGTCTGCCTGATTTGAGAGTAGAGTATTTGGAAGCTCATTGTTATGTATCTAAACCACTATCTTTTGTGCGAATTATTGTGGGAAGGATTTTTGTGTCTCTTTCACTTATAGCTTCAGGAACTGCACATGGGAAGGAGAACACCATGTACGAGTGCCCCAAGTACCTACCATTGCGATTGCAAGTCTGTATGCCAGAGATTTTGCGGAGTGACTGAGGTTTAATCTCTCTCAGTATTTTTTCATAAATCTAGAGAGTGGTATCAAGAAGAATTTTTGTTGAATATGTGAAGAAATTTCATTTATAAGAGACCATTTGTTCAAGGGATGATCCAAGGCCCAATCTTAATTAAAAACATACTCTCTGCCATTATACAGATTATGAATAGACTTAAATGGCAGAGTTGATCACAAGTAAAAAGTAGGAAAATAGAGCATAGACTATAGTGAAAGTATTTTAGTTTGTTAGTTTGAAGGATCCTGAAATGTAGACTGCAGGCATATGGTAAAATTTTCACTGCAAATATATGTTGTTGAACATAAAAAGCTAAAAGTACAAAAACAAACCCAAAATGTGGCACATAGAAGGATCTGAGATACATTCACTGCTATTTGTGGGAATATGGGTTAGGTGCGTTATTGATATCATGGCATAAGAATCAGTCATAAAATAAGTTATTTCTGAATACAGACTGATTCTTCCATGTAGCTTTCAAATGAGAAGATGTTATCATTCCTGCTAAAGGAAAAAGTCCATGAAACTTCTCCCACTGCAGCAGTAGCAAAGAAAGGGTGATTTACAGTAAGGAAAATCTGGATAGAAATAGCTTCAGGAAACATTTTACCGATGTAGCAGAGAATAAATGTGTAAAATAATAGTGAGGAATTTCCCAGAACTTTGCAATACATTTTCTCTAGAAGTTGAACTAATTAAATTATGTATAAGATCTATTCGGATGACTTGGTGAGAGTGATATATCCAAATATAATACTTTAAAGTGTGATAAAATAAGGGAGGTAAGCCAGGTGTTTTAGTTCCTTTCTCATTACTATAACAAAATACCCAATATCCACAACTTAAGGGAAGAAATATTTATTTAGGTCACAGTTTCAGAAGGTCTCCCACAGTCCATTTATAGAAAGCCAGCAGGGGTGGAAGTAGATGGCAGAGCCTGGAAAGCTGCTTGGGGCATTGCAGATGGGTGTCGAGTCCAGAAGGAGCCTAGTAATTTCTTTAGATTCAGGCGAGGCAGATCCTCCCAGGAAGAAGCTGGAACAATGTTTCTTCTTTTTTCCTTTGTTTAGCTTTACCTACAACAACTAGAGTGCACGCCCTTCCCTGGTCTCCTGGCCCACAAAGTCAACAACACACACCGGAAATCTCTTCCCTGGGCAACCGCTCCCCACTTGTAACAAAAATTTGACTTGATCTTTCTAGGTCAAACCCTAAGCATCCACCCCATCCAGCCAGGCCGTACCCTCCCGATAACTCACAGTTCCACAATTATCCCCCTGTATCCAAATACATGAGGCTTTTGGGGGCACATTCCAGATCCAAACCATATCACCAGGGCTAGCTTGGAAACATTTTCTATTCCAATTGTTATGAAAGATTTTTCCCACACTGGGGAAAAGCTTAGTGTTGAAAAGCAAAAATCGACTCTCAATCTGATAACTGTCATCTTTATTCTCATGATTGGGTATAGATTAAAGTCTTACCAGTTAATCATTTTGTCTGATTTAATCTTCCCAAAGAAAAAGAAGTAACAACGAACATCTTGCAATATTGCTCTAGAAAAGAAACTTGAATTGAATGTAGTAAACACTGAGAATTACCTTAGCCGAGCATTGACAGATTGGGTGAACTGAACCACTCCAGAGCAGCAGCATAATAGGACCTCGCTGTGTCAGCATAACGCAAGTGTCTTGTGAGGTCTTCAGCTTTACAAAAGACAAGCATCACTTTAATGATAACATAAGGAGTAAAATGAATATTTAACATTCTCACATGCATTATTTCTTTATAAGGAAAATGTGTCATCATTAAAGATTTTAATCTGATAGGTAGCATTAATAATAATGCAATGTATACAGAAGAGACTCAATTTGAATACAGCAGCTTTTATTTTTAGTACTGTTTCTGATTATATCTATTCTAGACGTGGGTCAAGAAGAGACATTGTACCCTTTTAGAAGAATTGAGCAATTTAATCCCCTTTTTTCTACTGCTGTACTTATTGAATACAATAAATACAAAATACATCCAATTATAGAACAATGGGATTAACTCCAGAAAGTTGCTATGGTACAAGATTTGAAGGGCAAAACCTTTAACTTTCAGTTTTCAAAAACATAATCCATATTGCCTGAAAGGAATGTAAGAAATAGTATTTAGTGAAGTATATCATGAGTACATTACAATTGTTATGAGTGGAAGAATTTATGAGAATTTTATATTTAAATTCATAACTGAAGAAATACTTCTCATTTCGCTTCCAAGAAAACACACGTTCACTGAAATAATAAGTGGAAAATTTTAACACATGTATGTTGTCTTAAAAGGTTGAGATTCCACCGTAGTTCACAAGTTTTTGTTGACTTTCACAGCATAGATGCTATCAGTGAATTTAGCAGAAGCCATTTCACTGGAAGGATTTAGGAGAAATCACACCGAGTCCCTTGAAGAAAGAATGGGAGGGTAAATGGTAGCCATTGAAACAGACATTGAAAAGTAATTGGTGGAACAAGTGGTATAGATAGGACTGCAGCTAGAAGTATGAATCAATAAGGAAGGTTTTCTTATTTCCTTTTCAATTCTGATTTTCAATGCATGAGTGACTGAAATGTGTTTCTGTATATATGAGAAGGTGAAGGGAGAGAGAGAAGGGAGAGAGAGGGAGAGAGGGAGAGAGAGAGAGATGAAGGAGTTTTTGCTTGCTTGTTCTTTACAGGGGAATAGCATTGTGATGCATCCAGAAGAGAGGCAGGGGAATGAATCTTGGCTAGAGGAAGAGGCAGTACTGGTGTGAAGGCGATTTTAACCAGGGGTTTCGTAAGCATTCAGTGTGCTTCATTTGATGAACTCTATTTTATCAGGTGGGATAGGAGGTTTCAAAATATGTCGAAGATCTAATATTAAGAAGAACTGGAAGAGAGAGATGAAGACCTTACTTGAAGGATCATAAGGCTCAACTTTTTGATAGACAACATGTATTCGAATGGCAATAATTTGTGAAGTGCAATTTTCTTCAACATTGGCACAGAGAATCTTGACAGTTTAATTAATAAAATATTATAACATTGCTATAGGAGATGGAGACGTAGGGTTTAACGGTTAGTACAATGAGGAAGTGTTTTGCAAGCCCACACTGCAGACTTTATAGGGTGCAATTTGAGTCAAACAAATCTGCGACAAATGTCGCAGATCACTTTTTTTATTCCCTGCAACATAGATGTTGCTTCAATGTTCTTTTCTTGTGTGGTCTAATGGAGACTCCTAGATTCTGCATGTTTTCCTATTTGTCATTTCTTAGTGGATGCTACTGTGCTCTTATTTCCCATATTATTATTTTTAGTAGTATATATTTGCAATGCAAATAATTCCATTCAACGTGGGGAATCTGTGCCAGTACATATTGCATCTTCATCAGATTTACTTCCTCTCCCCTTCTCAGCCCTTCAGCCTTTTCCAGCCCCAAATCCTCGCCCCGTGTTCACAGAGTCCACTTGCCTGTTTCCTCTTACTTGGCCGAGTCTTCAGCATTTGTGAGCCTAATTAATTCTCTCCTCATTTAAGACCTCAGTTTGGGTATTGAATCTCAGCAATGGGAAAATCAACTGATAGAATTTCTGCATGTACAAAGTAAAAACCTTAATTCTCAATTTTGAGACAGAGTCTCTCCTTCTAGTCCTGAAGTGACACTGTAGCCCAGGCTGGCCTTGAACATATGTTAATCACCCTCTCTTGACCTCCAGAGTGCTGGAGTGCTGGGTATACAGGTGTGTGGTACCACAGCTATGTCATGTGATGGTGGGGAATTGAATGGCTTGGGCATGCTGGACAAGTGCAAGTGACCTGGTCACTATACTGTTTCTCCGGCCCCGGTATAATTTTCATTTGTAGTGTCTCTTTTGTGCTACTTTTGTCAGTTTGATTTCATCTATCTTATAAGCCTCATTATATATTAATGTATTTGTTTTAAACTATTAGTTATAATTTTCATTTTGTGATCAGGCTTGCAGGGGTAAAATGTGAATCCAATAATTTTCATTTTTTTAAAGGAAGATCAAGAGTCAGACCATTTTCAGTTCACAAAAAGGTTCTATGATTCCTTTGGAGAAATCTTGTCATGGTTTGAATCAAAAGCCCATCCTCCCAAATGAATAGACCAGTTGACAAAAAAATTTAGTGTGTATACACAATAGAATACTACTGTGCCACAAAGACAGATATAATAGGTCTGAGTCATTTGTAGGAAAATGGATACAACTTGAGAATATTATGTGGAGTGAAGCAAATCAGATTAAGATTATCACATGGTTCTCTAATAGGTATAAATAATAAGTATAATCTAATAAGTATGAATGAGGAATGGAGTCAAATGGGCAACATGTCAGAAGGAAGAGAGATTCTTAAGTGGAGAGGACAGGGAAGGAGCGTGTGACGCTGTGGGAGGGCAGGAAAGGGGCAGGGACAGTAAATGTGAGGTGGATGTGATATGTATGTGCACAAAATTCTCCAGTTCCATGTAGTCATTGTGTATCCTGAATGCATAGTAATTAAAAGAAAAAAAAAGTTTCCTCCCAGAATCTTAAGTCTTTTGTAAGGAATAGGATCGTGGAGCCTGCAATCCCTGGTTCACCGGCTTCCTTCCTACTCAGGTTGCTGGGGGAGTGGCGTAGGAGACTGTGTTCTTGCCACTGCTCCGCCATTTGTTCTTTCGCAGCCAAGTTTCGAGCAGCTTTTCCAAAGGCCTGATTGGTGATAAGGTCGCTGGGGGCGTGGCCTGTGTGAGAGTATTTAGCCGCTGCTCGGCTGCTCTTTCGTTCGGCAGCCATGTTTCCAGCGACTTTCGTGTTAGCTGGCCCAGACCGCCGTTGGTGGACAACCGCTTGCGAACTGAGACTTCTGAAACGTGAGTTAAAAGGTTCCTCTCCTACTTTAAATTTTGGGGTTTTTGTTCAAGTGAAAAGAAAGCGACTGTGAAAAATAAGTGTGATTAAGACACCTCTACTCCAATGCCTAGCGTTAGTATACGGAGCGGACTATTAGTTTGCCTTAAAAATAGATAGAATGGATTTGAATCGTTTGTGGGAAAAGTAAATACAAGTTGAGATCAGTATGCTTGGTAAAAAATTCAGAAAATAAATATATTTAATCTCATATGAGAAACATTAATAACTAATAGTCAAACGGGCCAGATTTGGGAAGATGGGGCTTGGTAAGTTGAGAGGAGAGGGGAAGGGGGGAGGAGGTTGGCGGGAAAGGCGGGCCTCGAGGAGGCGAGGGCCGCCACGCTAGGGGGCGAGGGCGGGCGCGGGAGGGAAAGGAAGGGGCAGAAAAAAGTGGGAGGGTGGAAAGGGAGCGTGAAAGTGATGGAATATTAGTATTGGTAAAATTCTCAGTAGTTCGTGCTTCTCCCAACTACGTAGTAAATAAAAGGGAAAAAGCCCTGCACTCTTGTGTAACTTTCAAAGAGTTTGCATCATGGGCGCCAAAATCCCCGGATTCACTCTGGGGACTCTGTTAAGGATCAAGGCCCTTATTGGCGATAGGGTCGCTGGGCGCAGGGCCGGGGGGGAGAGTGTTCCTGCGACTGCTCTGCCTCTTGTTCTTTCAGCAGCCATGTTTGGAGTGGCTTTACCTGGTGGCTGTTGGGAGATAAGGTCGCTTAGGGCGTGGCCTGGGAGGGTGCGTCTTGCCGCTGCTCTGCCATTTGTTCTTTTGGCCGCCATGTTTTGAGCAGCTTTTTCACAAGCCTGATGGGTGATAGGGTTACTGGGGGCGTGGCCTGGGAGAGTGTGTCTTGCTGCTGTGCTGCTGCTTGGTCTTTTGGCAGCCATGTTTTGAGCGGCTTTTCCCTGGGGCTGTTTGGCGATAAGGTCGCTGTGGCCGTGGCCTAGGTTAGTGTCTCTAGCCGCTGCTCTGCCATTTGTTCTTTTGGTAGCCATGTTTTCAGCGGCTTTTCCAAAGGCCTGATTGCTGATAGGGTCACTGGGGGCGTGGCCTAGGAGAGTGTCTTTAGCTGCTGCTTGGTCTCAGCAGCCGTTTTTTGAGCGGCTTTTCTCTTAGCTGGTCCAGACCGCCATTGGTGGCCAGTCACTTATGGACTGAGACTTCCAAAACGTGAGTTAAAAGGTAGGTTCCTCTCTTGCTTCAAATACTGGGTGTTTTGTCCAAGTGAAAAGAAAGTGACTGTGACTTCCATGCCTAGCACTAGTATGTGGAACAGACTCCTACTCTTCCAGAAAGATCGATGTAATTAATTTGAGTCATTTGTGGGAAAATTGGTGCAAGTTGGTAAAATTCTTGTTAATGTGGAAAGTGTTTGCATCATGTGGACCGAAATCACTGGATTCACTCTTTGGCATTCTGTTACGGATCAAGGGCCTTATTTCTGATACGGTCGCTGGTGGCATGGCCTGGGCAAGTGTGTTGGTACCGCTGCTTTGCCATTCGTTCCTTTGGCAGGCATGTTTCCAGTGGCTTTTCCAAGGCCCTGATTGGCTATAAGGTTACTGGGGGTGTGGCCTTGGAGAGTGTTCTTGTTGCTACTTTGCTATTTTTTCTTTCAGCTTTTTCAAGGCCCTAATTGGCAATAGGGTCACTCAGGGCGTGGCCTGGGAGAGTGTGTTCCTGCTATTGCTCTGCTGTTTGTTTGTTCTTTAGGCAGCCATGTTTCGAGTGGCTTTTCCAAGGGCCTCATTGGCAAAAGGGTCGCTGGGGCTGTGGCCTTGGAGTGTGTTCTTGCTGGTCTTTGCTAATTTTTCTTTCAGCTTTTCCAAGGCCTTGGTTGGTTATAGGGTCGCTCGGGGTGTGGCCTGGGAGAGACTGCGCCTGCTGCTCTTCTGCTGTTTTTTCTTTAGGCAGCCATGTTTCGAGTGGCTTTTCTTAGGGGCAGATTGGCGATAGCGCTGCTGGGGGGACATGGTCTCGGAGTGTGTGTTCTTGCTGCTGCTTTTCTCTTTGTTCTTGAGCCATGTTTCCAGCGGCTTTTCACTAGCCAAGTCTGCCATTGGTGGCCAACTGCTTACACACTGAGACCTCTGGAACGTGAGTTAAAATGTTCCTCTCAAATTTTTGGATTTTTGTTCAAGTGAAAAGAAAGTGACTGAAAAAAAATTGTGGTTAAGGCACCTCTACTCCTCCCATGCTTAGCACTACTATATGGAACAGACTACTACTCTGCTGTAAATATAATAGATTGAGTCATTTGTGCAAAAATGAATACAAATTGATATTATGCTTAATGAAGCAAATGAGATTCTGATTAACTATTGCATGTTTTCTCTAATATAACAAACAAGTTTAAATAAGTGATAGTCAAATGGGCCAGATGTGAGAAGGCAGGGAGCTTGATAAGTAGAGAGGAATGGGGAAGGAGGGAGGGAGTGGGAGGGAAGGAAGAACAATGAAAGGAAAGGGAGGGCTTGGGAAGGAATAGGAAGGTCTGAATGGGGACAGGGAGGGAGTAGAAGTTGATGGGGTATATATGTGCCCAAAATTCTCAATAATCATTGCCTACAGGAAACATGTAGCAATTAAAAAAGAAAAAAAAAGTCCCTTGGTGTCTCATGTAGCTTGGAAGATGATTGGATCATGGGTGCCGAAGTCTCTAGATTCAACTGTTAGTGTTCTTTTAGAAAGCAGGGCCTGATTGTTGTTAAGGTTGCTGTGGTCATGGCCTGGAAACAAGTGTTATCGCCCCAGCTCTGCTCTTTTTGTTCTTAGGGCTGCCATGTTGGGAATGGCTGTACTCTTTGCTGGACCATTCTGCCGTTGCTGGCCAACAGCTCACAGACTGAGATCTCTGAAACCTGAGTTAAAAGATTTCTCTCCTTTAAATTTTGGGGTTTTTGAGTGAGCAGAAAAGAAAGTAGTGACTTAAAAAAAGTGAGTAAGACACCTGTACTCCCATAACTAGTACTGGCATGCCGAACTGAGTACTACTCCGCCATAAAGATACATACAGTGAATTTGAGTCATTTGTGGGAAAATGGATACAAATTGAGACCACTATGCTTAGCAAATGAGATTCAGAAAAATAACTACCATATTTTCTTGAATATGAGAAATTTGAAGTACAAATAAGTAATAGACAGGCAAGATGTTGGAAGGCACAGAACTTGATAAGTGGAGAGGAAGGGGGAAGGATGGAGGTGGTGGGAGGGGCTAGAAGGGTACAAAGGGGAAAGAGAATGTAAAGTTGATAGGATATGTATGTGCTCAAAAATCTCAGAAATGATTGTCTATAGCAAACACATAGTAATTAAAAGGGCAAAAAGCTGTCCTCCCAAAGTCTCATGTAGTTTTGAAGGTGATTTGATCATGGGACCTGCAGTTCCCAGATTCACAAATGCCATCCTGTTGGAAAGCTGGGCCTGGTTGCTGTGAGCATTGCTTGGTCAATGGCCTGGAAGGGGTGTTCTTGCTCCCAGCTTTGTTCTTTCAGCCACCAAGCCATGAGCAGCTTTTGTCTTCGCTGGGCTCATCCTCCATTGCTGGCCAAGAGCACATGAACTGAGACCTCGGAAACGTGAGTTAAAAGATTCCTCTCCTTTAATAAATTGTTGGGGTTTTGTCCAAACAAAAAGACTGAGAAAAAAAGTGACTGTGACTAAGATACTCCTGCTCCCATGCCTAGTACTGCTGTGTGGAATAGAGTACTACTCTGCCATAAACTTAGTAAGTTTGAGTCATTTACGGGAAAATGGATATAAATTGAGAACATTATGCTTAGTGAAGAAAATCAGATGCAGAGAATTACATATCACATGTTTTCTTTCATATGAGATAAACTAATGTAATTAATTGATGAACAGGCAAGATGTGGGATGGCCAAGAGCTCCATAATGGCATGGGATTGGAAGGGAGAAGGCGAGGGGAAGGGAATATGATGTACTCGGGATATGTATGCGTGAAAAATTCTCCACAATCATTGCATATCACAAATATATAGTAATTAAAATAAAAAATGTGTCTTCCCGGATTGTGGTGGTTTGGAAGTGATTGAATTCATCCGGATTCACCCCTTGGCATCCTGTTAGGAAGCGGAGTCTGGTTGGAGGTAGGGTCGTTGCGGGTCAGGTGTATTCTTGCCCCCAGCTCTGCTCTTTGTTCTGCAGGCTGCCATGCATGCCGCGACTGGCCCTTCTCCTTGCTTGTCCCTGCCACCGTTGCTGTCTGACAGCACATGGACTGAAATGAAAGTTAAGTGATCCCTCTCCTTTAAATTGTAGTTTTGGAGGTTTATTTTTGAGTGATGACAAAGTACCTCTACTTCCTTGCTGAGCCACAAATCTCATTGCTCTCTACATACAGATTTCATTTTTCAGAATGTGTTACAAGCATGTTGTATCTGCCATCCCTAACTTTTTAATAATGCTTAGGTGTTTCATCTGCTATTACTTATATCAGCTGTTTTGTATTCTTTCCTTATTAGTGTAACATAGTGGATAACATGGAGTGTGCTTTTTCACTCCATAAGCATGTTTTGTTCCGCTTACTATAATCATTACCATATATAACTTTGTGGAAATGTACTTTGTTTTCTTAGAGGTATTTACCACAGTGGAATTGCAAGGCCATGTGTGGAATGTTGAACTACAAAAATAAATGCAACCATTTTCCACAGGTACCATGCCATTTTTATGCACATACCAATAACATAGGAGGATTCCACTTGTCCAGGAAGTCTCACCAAAACTTGATACCATTAGTCTTTTAATTATTAAATTCTCTTAACTGTGTAAACTATCTCATGATATTAATTTCATTCTTTTCATAAAAACTTATTCTGAGCATTGTTCAGGTGCATATGTTCTGTGTCTAGATTTGGTAGAATGCTCAAATCTGTGTTTTTTCATATTGATCATCTTAAAAAAATAACAGCATTATTGAGATACACTTTGGACAACAGAAAGCCACTAGCTTAAAGTACAAAGCTTCAGGAGTTATTAATACATTTACAGAGTTGAATAACCATTACCACTGATTTCAGAACATTTTCATCACTTTGTTTTTCCAATTTTTTTGATATGTATACATGCAAAATTTAAGGTTTACAATGGAGTTGAGCATTTTGTGCACACAAGGGCTTTAAAATGAACCTTAAAAAGATAAAGCACATACTCTAGAGCCATTTCCCATTCTTTTTCTTTGGTTCTCGTATTTATTAATATACTGGCTGTTTAGGTTAAATTGTCTTCACTGAATAATGAATGGAATCAAACATCAGTTGGCCTTTCGTTACTGCCATGTTTCACTTGGTATGGTGCTTTTAGGATTTTTCATGATGTGGCTGAATCTGTGATCATTTTTCTGGTTGGGTAATCCATTGTACAAATACACCACTTTTTATTTGCATATTAATGAGGTGATGGAAATTCCAAAATTTTTCTCATTTTGAATAATATAGTTAATATTTCTATGAATGTCAAATATGAGGACTTTTAAAATGTGTTCTCAAATACCTTTGCTTATGTACCTTTGGGTAGAATTGGTTGGTCACATAGTTCTTCTATGTTTAATATATTGAAAAATTGCCAAACTGTTTTGTGTACTGACAAGATTTCAGACAATCCCAGGAATATTGAGTGACAGCTTCTGAACATTCTTGCCAACACCTGCTAATATAAATATATATGTATACATAGGTGTATATGTATATGTAAGATAACTAATCTTAATTGGTAAAGGTAATACCTCGTGGAAGTTTTGGTTTGTGTTTGTAATGTCAGTAGTCACTAAGAACATGAAAAAAATTTAAAAGAAATTTTACAGAACTTTTTTGTACAAATATCTAGAAAGATATTTTGTCCATTTTTCCTGTGTTTTCATTATAGAACTATAAATGTTAGTTAAGTATTTTGTATACTGTTCCCTTATGAGGTATTACATATGTGATGTTCAAGTGTTTTCTCCCACTATGTTGGGCTTTTACTTGCTTGTTTATGGACTATAATGCGCAGAAGTTTTTTAAAATTCTATATGTCCAGTCTTCTGTTCTTAATTCACTTCTAGTTATGTCATGGACATTTAGAGAAATTTTACTTTTAAAAAAATGCTTTAAATTGACAAGCTAATTTTTACAACTGCATTATGTGATACTATGATAGGTATATATATTTTTAATGATTAAACGAGGTAATCTAGTGTATCTATAACCTCTCATAGTTATTTCTTTGGACTTAAAAAATTTAAACATGTTTTTACTAATTTTAAGCACGTTGTACATTATTAAGCATAATTACCTATTGTGTAGTATAAAAACCACTAGAATTTAACCTTGCTTCTAACTGAAATTTTCTTTTATTTTGTTTGTTTATTTGGTAGTGATATGGAGGCTTGAGACCAGAGCCTTCGCACAGTGCTGCATCCTTAACTAATTTATTTAATTTAAATTTTGAGGCAGGGTCTTGCTAAGTCACTGAGTTGCCCTGTGTTGGCTTGAACTTGGAATCCTCCTTTCTCAGTCTCCCACTGTGCCGGGATTATAGCCAGGCCGGTGCCACCAGATCCAGCTTGAAACTTGCTCCTCGTGGGCTGATGACACCTCTTCCCCTTCCCCAGCCTGTGGTGACTACTATTATACTCTACTTCTACGAGTGTAAAGTGGCTCTTTTGAGTTTTTACATTTAATAATATGTCATGATTTGGTATCGTAGTCGTTTAGGTATAAAATGTTCTCCAAAAGGCTCATCTGTTGACAGTTGAGACTTAAGAAAGGTGATTATATCTTGAGGGTTCTAACTTGATTAGTGGAAAAATCCATTGATGGGTTTATAACTTATTTTTCTCCATTGAAATTCTGCTTTATTATTTAAAAGTGGTAATTTGAACAATATTGAGCATGAAGACCCAGCAAAAATAACTCAACATTATTGGGAGGTGATGGAAACTTAGAAAGTGAGGCCTAGTTTCAGGAATTAGGTCTTGAGGCTTGATCTTAGGATCAGTGCCTTGTGCCTAGCTCCTTCTGCTTTGGTGCTCTGTACTCTGTCTGCTGCCATTAGGCGTAAGTCGTTTTCCTACTTCATACCCTTTCACCATGATGTTTCAGCTTTACCATCAGTAGTCTAGAATCAAAGGAGCCATTTGGCCGTTGACTGAAACCTCAAGAACTGTGAGCCAAAATCAATTTTTTTTGCAACTTTAAGGTTGTTTATCTCAGGTATGTGCTACGGTGATAGTGGAAAGATGACAAGCACAAATCACCAAGAAAGCATATCCAAATCAAAGGATATGACGATTTAGTCTTGTTTAAGAATCTTTGAAATTTAGATGTTGTGTGCTCATTCTCAGATTATAGTTATTTCTGTGTATATTTTTTTTCCTTAGGGATCCAAATCCATTTCTTTACATGTGGAGATCTAGTCTCTTACAACTGTTTTATAAAAAGGTATTTCCCCCATTAAGTAGTTCTGATACCTTTTTAAAAAAATGATTGAACATAAATACACAAATGTATTCTGAATTCTTCATTCTAGTCTGTCGATAAATGAATATTTTTAAGCCAAGGTCACGTTGTCTTTATTATTGTATCTTTTTTACTAAGCTTTACAATTAAGAATTGTGAATATTCTTTATCAAGTTTGTTTTAACTTTTCTAGGTTATTTTATTTCCATGTAAGTTACAGGATAAAATTGTCTGAAAGAGCAACTAGAATTTTTCTAATGATTTCACTAAATTCATACATGAATTTTGGGAGTATTTCCATGATAATAATGTAAAGTTTTTCAGTATAATCATAGGTTGGTAAGTTTCATTTCCACTTACTTTGTTCTCCTTTGTATCATTAAATGATTTGCAATTTTTGCATGCATCTTTGTTAAATTTGTCACTATTTTATTAGTTTTGAAGCTATTATAAGTAAAAATATTTAGTGACTTCATTTTGGTAATGTTAATTGAAAATATATAGAAATAAAGTTGGTTTTAGTTATTAGCAATGTCTTCTGCAAGTTAGGCAAACTTAAACAAGTTAGAAGAAGTTTTTGCAGTGATTCTTTATAATTTTCTGTATCTCCTATCTGTAAATAGAGATATTTTTACTTCTCTCCTATCTGGGTACATATAATTATTTTTTTGTATTTTAATTGCTCAGACTCTAACTTGGTGTGCAATGTTGAAAAACAATGGCTAGAATGGACAGCCTTCTGCTGTTTCATTAAGGGAGGCGGGTTGGTGGTTCCAATTAAGTGTGGTATTAGTTGTAGGATTTTTGTTGGTGCATACTGTCAGGTTTAGATACTTCTCTTATGTTTCTAGTTTGTCCTGAGTTTCCATGAAAATGTACTGGATTTTGTGAAAAATAAAATTTTCCTGTAGCAGTTAAGATGGTCACATCTTTATATTATTGCATCTTTACATGTACCTCAATTGAATTTTGTTTGTTAAATGAACATCTCATGGAAAAATGACAATCATGCTTTGCAATTCTTTTTATACAGGAGTTTTTATTTGAGATGATTCTGTAGAGCAGTGGTCTCCAACTCTTTTTTGTGACAGGGTCTCACTCTGTAGCCCAAGCTGGTCCTGAACTCACTATGGAGCCCAGGCTGGCCTTGGACTACACAGCAATCCTCCTGCCTTAGCCTCCTCCAGAGTGCTGGGACTACAGGTTTATGCCACCATGCCCAGTTATGTGGTGTTGGGATATTGAACTCGAGTACTTAGCACTTGACATAGTGCTTGCTAGCCAAGTGCTTTAAACCTCTGAGCCATTCTTCCATCCCCATGCCTTCCAATTCTTACACATTTCTGGATTTTGTTTGAAAAATATTTTTTAAAACCTGGGGTAATCATTGTATAAAATCACTTTATATTTTGGGCTTCATTAGTCAATCTCTTAATTCTGCTTTTATTCAGATTTTCTACTTTGGAGTTAATTTTGACTTTCTAGTAATTTATTCAGTCCATTTTTGTTATCTAATTGGTCTTCGTACATTTTATAATATCTTTCGTTGCGTTTACTGATTTCATGGTATGTTATGGTGTTATCTGCTTATTTCTGTGATTTTAGAGTTCTTTTGTAATTTAGCAAATTTTTATTTAAGAACTGTCGTGGCTCCGTCTGATCAGTTTTGGTAGGCTGTCTTATCATCTCAGCATATTTTCTAGTTTCTCTTATGCTTTAACACAGTGTGTAGAGGACACTGCTTACTATCACATATTTTTAAACTTATAAAACTTTTTATTCACTTCTAATCATACAATGTTATTTTCTTAATAACATATATACATTGCATTATTTAAAGCATTTTGAGTTTAAGGATCATTTAATGGTCCATCCTCAAGGATATGTGTGTTGGCATGTGTGTGTGCGCACACCACAATAAATAAATGCAGGAAGACAAATCCTGACACCGAGGTCCTAACAACTACAAGGACATTTTCATTATGCTTCTCATATCTCATTTTATTTCTACTGATTTCATTTTCTTTTGGTCATAAGCATATTTTTCTCCTTTTAAGCATGTTTAATGATTTTTTACATACATACATTAAGTCATATTTTGTTAAGGGTACTTCATACCTACTTGTTATGGTTTGGACCTGGAATATCCCCCAAAAGCCTCATGTGTTTGGACGTTGTGGAATGCCTGTGGAACCGTGTGGTGTTCGGTGGTGGGCCTGGTCAGAAGAGGTGGGACGCGGGCCAGGCACTAGGCTGCCATAGCAGGCTCCCTTTGCCAGCACTTCCTGCTTGGCTAGAGGCATGGGAGCCATTCTTAAACACTTGCGCCTGGGGCCACCACATCTCCTGCTTCCTCGGACTGTCCCCCTCTCCCACTTCACAGTGGTGTCCATTTCCTCAGCCTTTCCTTGCTTGGCTTTCTGTTTGTTATACTGTGAAGAACTTTTCTCTGACTAGACCTCTGCCATGTGCTTCCATCCTTGCCAGCTGCCCATGAATGTACTGTGTGAGACTTTCTGAAACTTGAGCTAAATCAGTCTTTTCTCCCTTACGTTGTACATGTCAAGTACTCTGTCCCAGCAAGGAAATAAGCAACTAAGACCTTAAAAGAGTATTGATTTTTATGTTTATGTATTTATTTTGGGTTGTATTTAGTTTGCTTTAAAATCTGCTTCATCCTACAAAGACCAGTGTTCTGGCTTTTGACATACATACATTAAATCATAGTTAAAATAAACTTTAAGGGTGGTCCATAACTACTCTTAAAGCATTATCTGCTACAGCCTCTGTGTCACTGTAGTCTCCATTTTTCCCTGAGCTGGACTCAAAAGCATCCATGTCTTGTGTGAATTCTAAAGAATCGTTGAACATTAATGTCTAATGAGTATAGATATCACATCTTCTCTATGCATTCCTCTGTTGATGGGCAAGTCGGTTGTTTTCAGGATTTTTAATTTACTTTTCTTGTACTTCCGTGTTGTACATGCACAACTTGTTCTGTAAATATATAAACATTAAAAAGATCTCTAAAAATATTTCACTTATTTTATGTTTGCTATACTTTTTTAGTGCTTCATCTTCCTTAAACTTAGATATTTGCTTTCTAAACTCAGCAACATCATTATGCTGTGTCATTTTCCCCTCCGTGTTCTATAGTCCAGTGTGACTTGAAACAATGAGGCATAGTGTATTTATGGCCTAGTTTATTTTTCATAATTTTTTTTTATTTTGGAGAACACAGCCTTGAGGTGTTTATCTATTCTCTGCTAACAATTGTTTCTAGTATTTTTCTCAGTTACTTTAACAGGAAATTCTGTTATCACTTAGTTTCTCACGGCAAGTAGAGAATAGAACCTTGTTTGTGAGTGACTCTTTCTTTCTGAATGTCCACATTATCTTTATTCATCCTTGAATTTTGGTAACTTTTGCAGATAGTTTCTCATAATGAATATTCTGTACTGTTTTCTCACTGAGAAAAATGTATCCATTTTCCCTTATTCCTCCCTTTCTTAGCCTTCTTAAACGAGTGTCTTGCTTCATTCTTCAGAAGACTCACTTCTGTGTAAGTTGGATGGCTTTCTCTGTATTTCAGGTAATACTTACTGTGTTTCAATATTTCTTTTATTAAGTGGGCTTTCTTTGTCTTTTCCGTTAAGCCCTACTATGTTTTCAGCAATGCTTGTGTATAATTTTTTTTGCTTATAATACAATCTTTGGTTTACTGTGTTGTTCTCTTTTATACTTAAAATCTGAATTGTTTTAGCCTCCCCCGCTTATTAATAATCTCCTTTTTGCATCTTTGTGTTACCGCTTGTGAATGTTTGGCCAAATATTTCTAAAATGGGTATTATTTATTGGCCCTGTGCCCTTCAATTTTTAGTTGAAAATAAGATACAGGTTTTTTGACTTATTTGATGTTTGCCTCTGAGATTATTATTCATCTTTTAAGGAGGCTGGCCACATTTTGGAAATGAGAGAAAAATAGCGATGTAGCGATGTCAATATATTTCATTGAGGTTTATTTCTTGTGTCAGTTTCTCAAAACAAATATTTTTCTTTCTCTTCCAGTGCTGTCTTCTCTGGGTTATTGACATTTGAGCGGTTGGCTATTAATAATTTTCTTAAGCTCTAGGCTTTCTGTTTTGTGCTACAGTGCTTTTCATTTCCTTCCTGTTATATATTTTTTCTTCCAGAAATCCCAGCTTGGAAATAAGGTTAGATCATAGGTAAAAATGTAACACCAGTATGATTTTGTTTGCAGTTCATGTCCCTGTAAACTCTGCAGTGCCAGTTTGGGTTTCTCTAAAGTTTTAGGATTTTTAGTTGTCTTCCTGGTCTGGGGATTTGGTAGAACTTGATTCTCTGTGTGTCTAAATGAGTCCTAGAGGCGTGGACTTGAGTACCTGGTAGGAAACCCTTCCCCTTTCCTTCCAGTCATTTTCTCCTGGCTGTGTGTTTGCCAGGAACTGAACAGCTTTGCTCCGTCATGACTTCCGCCATCTTGTCCCCATCTTGGAGCCTGCTGACCAAGGATCGAGTCCCCTAAAATGTGAGTTTGTGAGCCGCATTAAACTTTAACTTTACTATTTTAAATTCTGAGTGTTGGAGTTATATCCCAATAATGGTGGAGCTTACTGATTCAGTTCTCTTACCTCTGTGTTTAATAACACCAATGAATTATTGAATTGAATACTAAAGATAATAGTTACTTTGGAGAAACTGTGAGTGGTTATTGAGGTAGAAAGAGATGTATGTTCTCTGTTTACCATCTTATGTTTCATACAGTTTGTAGACATTCCTGAGAAATTTTCAATCATGTCTATGATCTTTATCATGGCTTTAAAAAAATCACTATCACATCTGTGTGCGCACTTTGCTTTCATCTGCTATGTTGGTAGGTTTTGAGAGAGGGAAACAGAGTAGTTAAATACCATTACCTTTCAGTTATCAACCAGAAATTTTAAAAATCAGTTTAATTAGAATTGCTAGAAGAATTAACTTACTAACATTTAGCAAAAATAAATTGTTTAGGCTGTAAAATAAATAGAAAATAGTTGTGTATTATTTTATTGCTAAAACAAAAAATCTTTTACATAGGGAATTTGTAAGAGCTTAGTTCCACTATTAGCAATTAATGTGTTTTGACGGATGCCTTGTTCAAATGAAGGAAATTAGATCTCCCCTTGCCCTTTAACTACTCATGTGATACTTAGAGCCACGTAGATTTCACTAGGAAAGGTAATCGTAGGCCCCAAACTGGAACTACTGAGTAAGAATTGGCATTTTTCCAAGGTACTTTGGCGTTCCTAAGCACACTTGAGGGTGAGGAGCACTGCTTCTATCAAATGTTTCTAGATAGCCTCGCACACTTTCCCAATTGCAGTATGAGCTTGGTCTGCACGTTTCATTTATATAGGCACAAGTAAGTAACTGGCCGAAAACTAGTGTGCTAGTGAAAATAAAAACTTGATTCTTATAATCTGTGAATTTGCGTGGTGTGAGGACTCCCACCATGCCTATTTCCAAGCATACAGCTTGATGTCATTGAATTTGGAGTTGGGAAGAGATTCTGTTCTCACATGTCCATGCGAGCTGGCTCAAGCACACCGCTGCTCAGAATCTCTTGCTGTTGCCCTGCATAAACAGGAGCTCTACTCCTAAATACCATGCTATTTGGTATCTTTAAAGATGTGCTTTATTAGTAAGTACCTTAATGAAATGAAATAAAGTGCAATATAAGGTAAAACTTAAAATTCCTCTTTGACCTTGCTCCTTTAAAATATACTAGTTGTATCATCTTCAGATTGTTGTCATTAACTAGTTTTGGCATATATGTGTGTGTATATATATGTGTATATATATATATGTATATTTGAATGAAGTATCAGAATATCTTATTTCAGTCGTTGAAATAAATATTCCTCTAGATCTTCATATTTTCCCACTTTGTATAATAATATGAAGTCTGCAATGGTAACATGCTCATATTTTAAAGTGCATGCTTGACTTGGTCCAAGGTCACAAAACAGCAAAGATAAATTGAAATGAATAACCATAATTATATATTTTTTCCACATACAAGTCATTGTAATGACTTCTGTCAAAGACAGTTAATGTAGATAGTAATAAAGGGAATCCCTTGATATATATTTTACTCCCTAGTAGGCTGAAAATTCAAATTCCTGGCCATTTGGGGTTTTTATTTATTTTTTTGAGACGGGTCTCACTATATTATCTTATCATGTAGCCCAGGCTGGCCTCACACTTGGGGGGTCGTCCTGCCTCAGTCTCCCCAGTGCAGGCATATGTCACCACATCCAGCTTATGTGGTTCTGGGGAATTGAACTATGGGCCTTCTGCTTAGTACATAGCATTCTTTTTTTTTTTTTTTTTTTTTTTTTTTTTTGAGACAGGGTCTCGCTCTGTAGTCCAGGCTGGTCCTGAATTCATTTCAGAGCCCAGGCTGGCCTTGGCAATCCTCCTGTCTCAGCCTCCCGAGTGCTGGGCTCCCCAGTGCTGGGATTACAGGCGTGTGCCACCACGCCCAGCTTATGTGGTGCTGGGGAATCGAACTCAGGTACTTAGCGCTTGGCTTAGCGCTTGCTCAAGTGCTCTAACCACTGAGCCATTCCTCCAGCCCCAGTACATAGCATTCTTAACTGCTGAGCTATGCCCCTAGCTCTCCTGGTTATTATAAAAGAGACAACATGGCAGGAAACATTATACATTATTGGATTTGATTGACAAAATGTAGGTGACAAGCTTTCTACTGATTTTTTTCTGTCTTATTAGTGTAAAATTTGGCTTATGAATGTAAGTTTGGTATTTTTTCTTGTTCATAGTCATGTCAACTTCAGTGTTTATACTGATGAAGGAAGATAGGTTCCGAGGGCCTAGTAATTTTCTCCCACATACACGCTAATAAAATGCAGAGCCAAGTTAAAATCTAATTATATCTGAAACCGTAACTTTTTCCTTTAATGCATTATGTTTTACAGTTTGTTTTATTGTCCTTTGTTTCTATTATTGTATTGATAATGGATTACCATTCTAGGAATATTCTAGGAGTATACTCAGTTTTGGGAGAGTTGATCTAGTAGTAACAATGTGCTGTTTGTGTTTAGAGGTGTATCAGTAAGAAAATTTCAATGTTTTTTTTTTTGTGAAAAGTTTCGAGATACATAGAATTCTGAGCACATTTCACAGAGAAGATACAAGAATTCATAGAAACAGAAATTTGTTTAGAGGTTGCCAGAGGCTGAAGAAAGGGAGACGTGGGAGTTGCTGTGTCATGATTATGTAGTTTAGGAAACTGCATTCATTTGGGAAATAAATGAAGTCGTGATTGCAATACTTTGAGTGTAATTAAAACCACTTGATTGTACACTTGATGTGGTTAAAGTTGAAATTTTTATGAGTTACATATTTTATCATAGTTAAAATTACTAAAACAGACTGTAGGGCTTGAAAAAACTCCTGCGATGATCATAACCCTATTTTCAGGAGTTAAAATTTTTAGGAAGTATTCCAAATGGCATCTTTTTTACTCCTAAGAATTCTGAGAGAAAAAGTGCAGAAATAAAAAATTTCTGTATTGGAATGGGCTTTTCCTAACTAAAGAGAAGTTGTATTGATAAGAAAATTACCCACTGAGTGAACCATTTTGCTAATATCACATTTATGCATTCTGATATCATGGGAAGCCACACTGTTGTGGCTGGTAAGGTGCTTGATTTTTGATTGTAGCGGTAGTTTGTAGTTTCTTTGCAGTGCTGTCCTAATGTCTTAAAGTTACATAGAAACCTATGTAGATGGTCTCCCTGTTCTATGGTATGCCAATTATTTCAGCATTATTCATAAGTGTCAGTTTTAAACATCATTTCTTAGGGCTGGAGGAATGGTTCAGTGGTTACAGTGCTTGCTCTATGTCAAGCACTAAGTACCTGAGTTTGGTTCCCCAGCACCACATAAGCAGGGCATGGTGGTGCATGCCTGTAATCCCAGCATTCGGGAGGCTGAGGCAGGAGTACTGCTCTGATTCCAAGGCCAGCCTGGGCTCCTAGTGAGTTCAGGACCAGCCTGGGCTACAGAGTGAAACCCTGTCTCAAAATAAATGAAAAAATAAGTAAGCAAACACTATTTTTTCAAAGACTTCGTGACTTTCAAAATCCACATTTGACCTATTCTGTTGTTTCATGGCCCCCTCCACATTCCCTATAAGCTTTGCTTTTACAGCACCTGGTTGACTTTTGTCCTTCCTGAAAGTTTTCTCTTTATTTGCAGAAAACCATATCCTATACGGTCTAGCCTCACTAATGCTTTCCTCTAGTTCTAATTGTCACCATCCCGAAAGACATCTTGTTTCTTTTTCCTCTTAGGTCGGTCCATAGCATCTTCTGATTCATCTTTCTAAACCAAAGCAGCTCAATGATAGTCTGAGTTTCCTCCAGCTGTTATATGAATCTCTATCCAGTACGCTATTGGTGCATCATCTGTTTCCCTCAGCTTGTTCTTACATTTATTTTGATATTAATTTATTTGTTACTAGCAATTGCATTAGCACCTATCCTAGGATTAGCATACTCTTGACACGGTGTGTATTGTCTAATTGTCTAAAAAATTTAGGACTATTTATAAAAGGTACGGACATAAATCATAACTACAGTAAAAAGTATAGAAAATTGACTTGGATGGTGCTTTTTTATGTGTGTATGTATTTTTTCTGATCTATCAGAATGACACTGTAGACATAGCAAATAGTTCATTTTTTAAGGTTAACGTGAACTACAGCAAATAGTCATAGTTTTCTAATGAGAAAATTCCCTGTGTGCCTCTTTCAGTGGTGCTTTAAAAATACTAATGTACAGATACCAGCATCTTTCTGCATTTTCTCAATCTTGAAAAAATATGCGCTTATTGGGGGCATAAGTTGACACTCCACTACTAGTCAGTGTATGTTCTGGAAGGATGCCTACATGTCAATGTTTTTGAGTATATTTTGCTTTTCATGCATATAGTCATTATATTTTGCTCAAAATAACTGATTTCCCCCAACATTTTATTGATATGTATATGTGCAAAATTAAAGGTTAACAATGGAGTGGAGCATTTTGTGCACATACGTATCTTGTCAAGGTGACAAGGGCTTTCGCATTGATTTCTGATTGTGTATCTGTTGCAAAAGATTTTTACTTCTGACTTCGAGGTTTTTATAAAACATTTATCCATATCGCGAGAAAGTAAACTTTTTCACAAATTTTAATATAATTCGCTTTCAAATACACCTACTAAGTGGAGTGTTCCATGAAGTAGAAATTAAGCTTCGGGAAGCAGAGACAGTTGTAGTGGACGGAGCACAGAGGTTTCCTGGGTTTGTCTTAGTAATTTGATCAGATAAATGTCCTTTTTCTAAGAGTTAATATGAAGTGTGATACATGATAATTACATTCAACTAGAGGAGCTGTCACATACTATACCACATCTTGATCATTTTAATTCCCATCCCAACCTCTTGTCCCTCCACATCCTCTTTCCCTCTGTAAAGTTGCTCTCGCTGTTTCCTACCTTCACTTTTATTTTGCTGTTTACTTACTTATACTTTGGGTTTCCAATATTAGAGAAACCATGCAGTGGTAGCCTCTGTTTCTGATTTACTTCACTAAACATAAGGGTCTGACTAAATTAAAAATTTTAAAAATGAATAAATGCTTTTTGAGAGCCTTTCTGTTTAACTGTCTGAAATCTTGAAAAAACATTATCATCAGAAATCTTTTAAAAAAAAAGAATGTGATGAAAATAAAATGCTTCTCTCTCAGGTACCGATAATGGTAGAGGATGTGGTGCCTTCAGGGGTTAAAATGTACAGGAGTGGTACTTAGATCCTAAAAGGATAACAGGGCTTTTCTTGTTCAACCTTTCAAAATATATAGGAGGTTAGGCATTTGCCTAAAGTGGCCTAAGAATTGAATAGCAGAGCTATCCTTGAACCCAGTTTGCCATTTGTAAATGGTAATATGTGATATAGGTCTGGGCAAAGCATTTAAAATTAAATAGAATGCTTTTAGCAGATAGAATCTAGCTGAGGACTCAAGGTCATTTTAATCTTCGGTGTTTTTTTCCTTTTTATGGCTGTCCTTTGATGATTAAAATTACCAGGAATAATATAACAAGTATGCATAACTTATGTATTGAATTAGTATTGTGTACTTACAAAATCCTTGGAAACATATTCATATTACACCAAACAAAGACAGGTTGCTTGTATTAATTGTCTTTCAGGTAATTTACAAAGTGCTTTCTTTTTCCTCATCTGTATGATGTTGTACATAATCGGCCTGCAAGATAGATCATGATATCTCCTTTTGTTTTTAACTAATTTATTGAGGCAGGGTCTTGCTCTGAAGTTTAGGTCATTCCTGAACTCGCTATATACCCTATGTTTGCCTTGATTCACCGAAGTTCTGCCTCAGCCTCCCAATTCTGGGATTATAGGCATGTGCCACCATGACTGGGAATTGAAACCTACGGTCTAGCACTTCCTAGACAAGCCGCTAAGGTATACCCCCGGCCCTAAAAGAAGATAAACATGGGCATCTGCAGATAGATGATTTTTAACTATTACTTAGATCTGTGAAGACATAGGCAGGATTAAAATCTTTGCCCTCATAGGTTAGTGTTCCTCAGAATCTCCTTATTAATGTGTAGTCTTCTGGGTCAGACATGATTTAGCTGGGTAGTTGGAGGCCTAAAAACTTTCTAACAGGATGCTGACTTCTGAATTTTTAGGTGCCTAGGGGGCATATCTCAGTGGTAATTTTCCTTGCCCAGAAAGTGTAAGGCACAGGATTCAATTCCCTAGCACCACACAGGCAGGGAGTGATGGTGCATAACTATAATCCCAGCCATAGGGAGAATGAGCAGGATTGTCTTGAGTCTGAGAGCAGCCTGGACTACGTAGTGAGTTCAAGACCAGCCTGGACTACGGAGTAAGACCCTGTCTCAGAAATGAATGATTTTGGTCTGGAGGAATAGCACAGCGATTGGAGTACTTGTCTAGGAAATGCAAGGTCTCTGAGTTCAGTTCCTCAAAACCACACTCCCAGCATTTGTGAGGCTGAGGCAGGAGGATTGCTGTGAGTTTAGGACCAGTCTGAGGCTAGAGACCCTGTCTCAAAAAGTTACGATTTTTTTGTTTTAGTGTGTCAGTGTTGTCAAAGGTAGGGTTCGGCTATCTGTGTTCTCCTGTGGTTTGTCTTACGGAGCTGAAGATAGCATCAATTCTTATTTAATGGTGGGGTGCATTCTGAGCAATGTCATTACATGATTTTGTCATTGTACACCCGTAATAGAATACTCATGTACGAACTAAAGTGACTGTGATATCAGTAGATAATAATACATTTAGGAGAACAAAGTGTCACATATGTGGCTTATCATTAACCAAAATATGCAATCTGTGAGCATATTTCATAAATAAGTGGCACTTTTAACCTTTTCTCTGAAATTTATTGGTAAATCTTCCATTTATTTAGCAAGT
This sequence comes from Ctenodactylus gundi, assembly GCA_004027205.1. Classification (NCBI taxonomy): domain Eukaryota; kingdom Metazoa; phylum Chordata; class Mammalia; order Rodentia; family Ctenodactylidae; genus Ctenodactylus; species Ctenodactylus gundi. The sequence goes on along the minus strand of PVKB01000181.1, from coordinate 54,998 downwards.
TCTTACTGTAAGCATCTTCAATTTGCATATATTAATGACATTTTGAAATAGAAGTAACTGTCATGTGTCAGATGCATTAAAGGAGATGAGTTGCTAAAATATTTTTTGAGACATGTCACTTTGTAGTCCAGACTGGTTTTGAACTCAGTACATAGTTGAGGCATGGCAGTCCTGCCTCATCCTCCCAAATGCTGGGATTACAGGTATGTGTCAGTATTTCCAGCTTAGGTGGTGCTGGGGAATCAAACCCAGGGATTTGATCTTGCTAGGTGAGAACTCAGAGCACTTTAAACACTGAATTATGCCCTCAGCTCCGAAGTACTACATTTTTTGATTACATTTATTTTTAATATTTGATCTTGTTTCTTGTAATCAGAATTGTGGGTAATTCATACCATTTGTGTTATATTGCTATTTGACTGTGCGAAGTATGATCAAAATATATATAACTTAAAAATATATTAAAGTCAAAAGCACATTGCTATGAAATTCCCCCAAAAAACTGCCCCTCACTTCAAACACTCTTGTCCATCCTTCTTGGCCCTTTCTGAGGCAGTTCTGGAACTCTCTCTCTTGGGTGTCCTCAGTTGTGACATTGTGGCTGCTTTCATGTCCTCAGTATGTTTAAAATGTTGAACTTACATGCTCGTTTTGACTTTAGGAAAGATCAGAGGTCATGCAGTGCCAGTGCCATCAATGTGTAAAATGCAGTGAACAATGAGCTGCCTTTCTCTCAGATGGCACTGGGAGCAATATTTGCAGGATTTCTGTCAAACCTCACAGAGACACTGGGGGCAGGACTTCCTGAACTACATGCGTTGGAGTGCAAGCATGCTGGCTGTGTTCAGAGTGAGCAGGAGTGTTTTGTAGGACAGTGGTGTGTTAATGTTTTAAAATTTGTTGTCGATTAGTTGTCTCCTAAATTAAAAACTTACGCTTGATATTTCTTCTATTTTATGTTTTAGTGTAAGTATGTTCCAAGTATTCTTTGGCGCTTACTTGTAGTAAAACAAAACCTGCTTGGTCATCCAAAATCTAGCTTCAATGGAGTCATTTTTTTTCTGCTACATAGGACAGTCCTAGAATAGTCACTAACATAGAGCATTACCTATGAGTAGTTTTGTTTTGAGTTCTGGGTAAAAATACAAGAGGTAGGCATATGTGTCCCCATTTATTTATTTCCTTATTTATTTTTGAGACAGCGTCTTGTCTTGCTCTTTAGTCCCTGCTGGTCCTGCCCTCACTGTGTCGCCCAGGCTGGCTTCGAATTTATAGCAATCCTCCCTCAGCCTCCCAAGTGGTAGGATTACAGGTGTGCACCACGAAGGCCTTGAACCCAGGACCTTGCACTTTCTAGGCAAGCGCTCTCACCGCTGTGTCAGTCTTCTAGCCCCTGTGTCTCCATTTAATTTTAGTAATAATATCAAAAGGAAAATTCAGAGATTGAGAATAAATGCATTCTATTAATGTCATACACTCATAAATTGTTAGAGCCTGCTGTAATACAGTATTAAGTCTATGCATAATATATTTTATCAATTAGTAACCCAGTATTGTATTTGACGAAGTAAATTCACTGTGTCCTCAATGTGTTAAGGTCTTCAAATAGGTTTATAAATTTTTAAAAGAGGAATTCAAGTCGCGTTATAAATTAAAAAGTGTTTCCATGATCTTAGTCTGAGTCGAGTTCACTTATTCACCCAAATATGACTCCTGACAGTTGTCCTCTGCCCTCTTTAATTCCAAGAAAAGAGCATGAAGTCACTAAAGCAGAATGGTGATTCTCAGCGCTGACTTCCCCTTGGAATCACCTGGAGTGCTTTAAATTGTATGCCTGGGCCTCACCCTCAGGTATTCTTATTTAAGTTGTTTGAAGTCTGTCCTGAGCATTCTGGATTTTGAAAATAATCTTTCAAGTGTTTCTAATTTCCAGCCAAACTTCCCTATGTTGGTAGATCTGAAACTTGTTTGTACATTTTAATAACCCCAGAGACCTTTAAGTCGCTATCCGGATAAAATGATCAGAGTCCAAACCAATTAAATGTTTAAAAGGAGGACAGGGATCGTGACCTAGACTTTAGTGTTACCAAAGTGCTCCAAATTATCCAAATGATAATAGAGGCAGGCACAAAACAAGCATGTACTTGAATGCTTCTAGAAATTCACAAGGCTTTTGAGCTTCACTGTGATCTGTCTGTTACCAGTAGAATAACTGAAATTTCCAAGTGAGCGAACAGCAGAAAGTTCTGGCAGAATAAATGTGAGAACTTCTTGCTAGGCTGAGTGCTAACAATCCTGCTGTTGGTTGTTTCCTCTTCTGAATGCGTGGCTGAACTTCCCATGTGAGCAAGTCAGGTATGCTTAATGAGCTGTAGAAACACTTAGACATAGAAAGCCCTCAATTGAGTGTGGCTTCTGGGTCTTCACTACGCACAGTTACAATGGATGAATGCTTTACCTTGAGGCATTTTGTCAGACAACACCAGTTTTTTTGATTCAGTTAATTTGTTTGTACGTATATTATGATTAACTTCTTAGTTAAGTTCTACCACATAACTTTTTTTTTATTCATTCTCGAATGAGCAGCATGCCAGGGACTGGAGTAGAAAGAACCCTGGAGAAGGATTCAAGAAAACATAACGGAGTTCGTGCTCTGCTCCTCTTTGTCAGTCACGCCACTCACTTTTCAGGGGCTCCGTTTTCTTCACTGTTCTCAGTACTGTTCTATAACACCTGCCTCATAGGGAAATGAAAGCAAGTGACAACACATGGGGCAAATGGAAAATGCCTGAAATTAGGCATGTCCATGAAGGTCACAGAAGTGCTGCTGCAGTTGACCTAGGGGAAGGTCTTTTTTTCTCAGTGAAATAGGAAAACCTGTTCACTTGAAGGAGCCAAGAGTCCAGAGGTTACAGAAAGACTTGATTGAGGAGAGTGATCATAATGAGCTCAAGCTTGTGATTTCTCTCTCTCCCTCCCCCTCTCTCTGCTAGGAATTGAACATAGGGTCTTAGCACTGAGTTGTATCACCAGCTCATTTTTTATCTTTATATTGAGATACGGTTTTGCTAAGTCACTAAATTACCCAGGCTGGGCTCGAACTTGTGATCCATCTGCCTCCACCCCATAGAATGCTGGGATTATATGTCTGTGCCACCAGACAGCCCTCTTCTTTTTAGGATTATAGAATTCTTGGGTAGGATTACCTGATAAAATAAAACATAGAGCATATGCAGTTAAATTTGACCCTAAGAGAAAATGGGATGTTCCCATTTGTATGTACCAAATATCACACATAAAATAATTATATTAAAATTATTTCTGACTCATCTGCAATTCATATTTGACTGTGCATCTGATACTATCATTAGCTGAATTTGGCAACCTGGGGAGGTTTTGGTTCATCAGGTTTGCTCCTCTTTATTGTGGAGCACAAAGTTTCCATTGTTAGTTCCTTGACACATGCCTTGAGGAGTTGTTGATTAACATGTGGTACTTTAATATTGATCACACTATAGTTCAGAAAGTTAAGTATTTTGCATCATCTTGTAAAGAGCTTCTAAGACAGTATGATCCCTATTTTACACATAAAAGGATTGACAATCAGGTTAAGATGCTTCACCAGGTTTATGTGGCTAGTGGAATAGTAGGTAGTTCTTTGATGTTGCGTGCAATGTTATTTTAGCTGTGTTCAAACTGCCTTAGACTGATTAGTTAGAAAATCATGGTGGCACTGTGGAATGGCACACAACTGCTTACCTTATGGTCAAGGAGCAAAAGGAAGTGAAGCGAGAGCCAGGGTGGAACTTTCCCCTTCAAGGTCATGTCCCTGCTCATCTAACTGTTCAGCTAATCTCTGGCTTCTAAAGGTTCCACCACCATCTAACAGCATGACTCTGGGGAATCAAAGAGCACATGGTCTTCGGTGGACGTTCAGGTTCAAATCTTTAGCAGTATCACAAATTAACTTGAAATAACATAATTATCCTATAACCTTAAATCTTCTATACTCTTGTGTGAATGATTTTTGCTAAACAATTTGAGTAAACATCTGTAATATGCCACGTTTCAAGGAGATGCATACCCATGGGGTTGGTCGGTGGCAATGACGCACATCTACTGACAAAATAGAGCAGCGATCCTACATCTCCTTTAGACCTATAGAAAACAACTCTGAGGCAAGGTCCTACGGTCTAGTTAATCGTCTCTTTGGGAGCTTCTGATGCATGGCAAAGTTGGCAAACAGTTACTGGGCTTGAAGCCTCCCATGCCTCCTGGAGGGCAAGGAGATGTTGGCTTTTAAAAACTGCATTGCTGCCTCTGTATCTGTTCCTATAATGCATACATGGACAGTATTTCCCGATTGAGTCTCCTATTAGATAACTTGTAATCCTTATATATCAGAACTTTCTCAATATATGTAATACCAAGGTAGTTATAGAACTACGTGAATAGAATTGTTACAACAAATGTAAATTTTTACCCTTCACATTGGGGGCATGCATACATTTATGAGCCATGTATTATGCTGAGCATCTCAAGTGCTTCATTTATTTCTCATAACCGCACTGCCTTTGTTATATTATTATGTCCACTTAATATCTATTAAGTACTTTGCACGAAGTTAGATTGCTGGCCAGTGACCCCTGTCTGGCTTATCATCTAGGTGTAGTTCATCATTTTTGTAAGTGGCCTTGGCCTCTCTGCAGTATAATGAGCAGTCCTACAAATATTTATACATACAAATATTTATATACTTAATGACATGAAATTGGTTCTCATCACCTCACAATGCAGTTTTCTATTAGGTTGACAGATACCTTGAAATCAGGGAGTGACTGGCAAAAACAGGGCCCTACTGAAGCATTTCAGTAGCTTGCTCTTTGCCTGTAGAGAGATACTTTTTAGGAACTCGTTGAATTATAATGCATACTTACATTAATATGAGTTTTTCTGGTAAAAAGGTGAATTCACAAGTAACTCAAGGAAACAGTATATATTAGAGGTTTTATTTGAGATTCTTAAGGAAAGGATGGGCTGTTTCATGAGATGCTTGAACAATTGGTTGTTAAATAAGTTAAAAAATTATAGCCCTAAATCACATGTACCATAAATGGAAAAAATTCAAATTGATTAAAACCTGGACATGAACCACAAAACAGTAAACATATTTAAAACTGCACATGTATAAAATATATAGGGAAAAGTTGTAATCTTGTGGGCAAAGAGTTTCTTTTTATAACTTCTTTAAAAAATATTAACTACATGAAAATTCAAAACTTTGTGTGGTAAAATAGATGCCATACAACCAGATCACAATTTATCTCTTGGAGCTTAATGTGGAAAATAATGGGAACTGGGTGGGAGTGGGGGAGGGAGGTCCAAAAGGAGAGCAGGCAAGGGCTAGTAACTTTGCCATGATATATATGTGCACAAAATGCTCAAGATCAACATAAATTTTAAATTTTGCAGTTATATGTATCAATAAAATGGGGGGAAAAGTTACAAGACATGGAAGATTTTAAGAATTGCAACATGGATAATGAAGAGTTAGAAACCAAAACATACAAAGACAATCTATAAAGTGAAAGATAGAGGATAAAGCTAGACAAAATTCCCAAACATGGAATTCACAGTACAAATATTGAATGAAGAACAAATATATGGAAGGATCCTATATCTGTATATCAATTGGGAGTATAAGTTAAAACACCAGTTAATAGGAAATCCCCCAGATATAATAAGAACAAACTCATACTTCTGTTAAGTGTGTAAATTAGGCCAACTATTTTGTACAGGGCAATTTGCAGATAAGTAGAATATCTGTATGAGTGCATTTAGTAAAATCCATCAAGTATCAAGACATGGTTGGTTAGATAAACTGTGTTATGTGAGTGCAGAGATATGGGTGACCATGGTGCCCTTTGTGGTAGAGTGAGAATAATTTATGTATTCATCAGTAAGAAAATGGATATGTGGTATAGTCATGAAGAATGGTACTGTGTAGCAGTTAAAAATAATAAACTTGACTTTTAAGCATTGATGTGATTTATAAAAATTTGATAGAATTAAGTTACCTCTAGGAAGATAAACATGGTTTGGATATTTTTGTAATTAAAAAAACATAATGGTAATATATAGCATATGGGTAATATCTGAGTTTAAAAGTTCAACCCAAAATTCTGTGATTCCTTTGGGAAGCAGCTGTGGTGGGAGAACGGGATTGAGGAAGGTATTCTCTTCAGTGAAATTTAGTTTAAAGGATCCCGTATAAATAAGGCAAAATGTTAAGCTTTCATCACATTGTACGTGTGGGCACTTAGATCTTTGCTTTGATAACCTGTAAGCTTTTTGGATTGTTAATCTTCCCCCCCCCCCCCAAAAAAAAATGTAAAAAGGAGTCCTGAGTCTCAGAGAGAAGGTAAATGGCTTAGGACAACCAAGACACAAATAAAAGTATGTGACTGTGTAAAGGGCAGTTCAAATTCCATAGCGCACAGGGCCAATCCTGGTAATTACATTAACAGCAGAGTGAAGTATTTCAGATAGGTCCAAAGAGGTTTTCAAGTGTTTTGCTTTGTAAGACATTATTGATTAATCCCTGCCATGTAGGGAAGGATTTCATTAGAGGCAATTGCTTCTACTAACCTTGTGTTTTCCTACCTCTGAATTCCAAACTAGACGGGGCTCACCCACCTGGATATAGGTTGAGAACTGTCCTGTGGTTGACACTAAGGTGTACCTTCACCATGTTGGTGTAGTGTCACCAGATAATAACCCGTGCTCAAAAAAGCAGTGTGGTGATTTAATGTTGCTCTTCTTAGTTTTAGAATTGATTATTGTAATTCACGGCACTCTGCTCTTCTGAGTATTTGGCAAGGTGAGATTACAGATGGTCTAGGATCTTTTGCTTGAGCTTTATAAGAGGGATTTTTTTTTTCAGACAGAGCCTCTGTAGTCCAGGCTGGTCCCCAAATCACTGTGTAGCCCAGGCTGCCAGTGAACCCACACTGATTCTCCTGCCTCAGTCTCCTGAGTGCTGGGATTATAGGCAAGTTTCACCATGCCTGGTTTATGTGGTTTTGAGGAATTGAACTCAAAGCCTTGTGGTTGCTGGGAAAATGTTCTACCCGCTGTGCTCTTCCTCCAATGTCCCTTATTAATGGAAAAGATTTTCAGATAGATTAACAGTAAATCTCATACTGAGAAGTACATAAGCAACACATTTGAAACAAATTCAAAGACATCTAGTTAAAATATAGCAGTTCTTCGTATTTATACACCCAGGCTAGGTGTGTAGCGTGGTAATTAGAGCACTTAACATGGGAAGCATGAAGCCCTGGATTCGATAACGCAACACCATTATAATAGTTGGGCATGGTGGTGCATGCCTGTTGTAATCCCATCAATCAGGAGGCTGAGGCAGGAGGATTGCTGTGAGTTTGAGGCCAACGTGGTCTACACAGTGAATTCTAGACTGATTACAGAGTGAGACACTGTCTCAAAAAAACCATAAAAAATATTTATATACCTAATGACATGGAAACAGTAATAACACAGAATCTCAGGGAATGAAAGGAGAAAAAGATAATAACAAATCCATAATAGGCTTTAAGACACTTGAGCGCTTTCTTAATGAAAACATCAACAGGAAAAGCGCTTAGTGAGGAATGTAAGAAGCCTGAGAGGGCTGGGTGTTTAAGTCTGCTGTGGAACACCTGCCTAGCCATATGTAGCACTCCAAACCTCCCTGACAGGCAGCAAACACACTTTATTTTCAGCTCATTCATTTTCAGTGATTGACTATTATCGGAAACAAAAAGAAAACTAATTCATTCAGAAGAATATATTAAGATGACAGTTTCACCATAGTGCAATAAAATTAGAAATCAATAAAAGATAATGAAATACATCTGGAAGTTTAGAAACATGTACTAAATTATCAGTTGTGACAACACAATGTTAGATTGTAATAAGGATTAATGGACATTGTGTTCCTCACTTCGGTGAAAAAAAATTCTGCTTTGCAAAATTAAGTAAGGTATTAGAAGTGTGCTTCTTGTGTAAGTGTGTGAGCGTTTGCAGATAGCAACAGCTGGCCTTTCCATCAGTTACCATTTTATTGACAGTTTTCATAATCATTCATGTCAAGGCCATGTGTGCATCCATGATGATCACGTGGCTCTGCATTATTGAGCCTCTGATTCATTTCACTGCTATTAGAACGATGTGTTATCTTAATATATTTCCTAATACTGAGTTATATTTGCATTCAAGAAATAAACTCATTTGGAAATGATGTATTTCTGTTTTAATGTTCCTGTGGATTTTGTTGGTGTTGGCAGTGTCTGTCTGCCTGGCCCATGTTAAAACACATGAAATAAAAACCATTTGGGAATTTTCTTTTTAAAAAATTCTGGGATATTTTTCATAGTGTTGGAATAATCTGATCGTTAAACTTTTGGCAGAATTTCCCTCTCAAGACAATCGTGGTCTTGCTGCTTTGCTGGAGAAATTCTTTTGATGCTCTTCATTGCCTTTATGGTAATCAGTTTGTTTCAGTTTTCTGTTTATCCTGAGGTCAATCTTCAAGGATTTTATTGCAGTGACCGCCATGTAGTCTAGTTTGTTTCCCAGTTATTTACAGAGAGTTTTGCAGATTTGTCTTTTATGATCTTTAAAACGTCCTCAGCCTTAATCCCTATGTAACGGTTCTCGGAGAGATGCTGTGACCGCTGTGTTGTCCGCTGTCGTCACCCTGTAGGCACTGTTTTAATAAAGACAAGGGAAATGATTGTAAACTGACACTTTGAGAGGGCAGTGAGGAAACTTCCTTTCACATTAACGTGCATGTACCTTCGTACTTTCTTTTTATCGTGAAACATTTTAGGCCTATATAAAAGTGGAGAGAAAGTACAATGAGCCCATAGGTGACCAACAGCTCAGCTTCTACACATCGCCATTTACAGCTAACCCTATTCAGTTTATAATCCCAGCTATCTCTCGACCCCACATACAACTCTGAAGAAAATTCTATTCGTTATATACATTATGTATGAACACCCCAGTAGGTGTCCCTTTCATGACAAGCCCTTCATTTTTTTATTTTTTTTGTGATTGTACATACACAGACTAGTGCAGTGTTTTTGTATACCCTCTCGATTAGCTTCCTGTGCTGTTCATACTTAAAATAATTAGTTTCATTAGATATCCCTGTAAGATCCAAATTTAAATTTTTCCCTACCATTTTTTATCACTCCCCCCACACAGAGTTTGCAGTACATATTTACAGTGAACTTGAGTATTTTGTGCATATATATTCCACAACAACATTATGATCCCTTCCCCTCCCCACTTTTGGCCCTCCCACACTCTCCCCATCCCCTACTAACTCCCACTGTCACACCCATTTGGTTTTATAGAATGCCTGTATCCTGGGTTTCCTAAATCAGAGAAACCATGTGATATTTAACATATTCAACCTTTTGTCTTTTTTGACTCACCTCACCACTCAAATCATCACTCTTAAACTCAGTTTCCCACCCTTAGAATGGGCTGCAGTGGCCATATCTTGATGCCTCTTGTCTGGGCCCAGCAGAGCCCTTTATTGAAAACAATTCGCCAGAAGTTCGTTCTTTTTTTTTATATCTTGATGTTAAAATTTTGACCCAATGTGTAATATTCTTGCAGTGTCCATTTGAATCAGGATATTTTAGTTTTCTTTATTGTACAAGGTTCCCTTCCATCTCCTTTGTTATGATTCTATTTATTTTAAGAATTGAGTCATTTGTTTTGTAGTTTTTTCCAAATCTGTTACCGGTCATAGCCCCATACTAAATCTAACACGTCTTTGCCCCACATGTGTACATATACAATGCCTGACTCGATTACCCACCCACATTGGAAGACAGAAAATAAACTTGTCAAAACTCAAGAGAAAATTAGATTCATTAGGTCATCAGCAATCTGTTGAAAAATGTAATGATGAGGCTGGAGGAATAACACAGCAGTTACAGCACTTTCCTAACAAATTCAACACTCTGGGTTCATTTCTCAGCACCACATTAGCTGGTTGTGGTGGTGCATGCCTGTAATGCCAGCACTGAGCAGGCTGAGGCAGGAGGATTACCGTAAGTTCAAGACCAGCCTGGGCTGCATAGTAAGTTTAAGATCAGTCTATACTACAGACTGAGATGTTGTCTTAGAAGAAACAGGAAAAAAAAATTTGTTGATGTGCCTTACAATTTAATTTAATACCCTAGGACTGACAAGGAGAAATTTAGATGTGAGTTTCCTCTTCTTTTTTTCCCCACTATTTTTATTAATACACAAATGTAATACATAGTATTTACAATGAATTTGGGTGTTTCATACAACTATGTATCACATCGACTTCACAATTCCTTCCCTTCTTCTACCCTCCCACCCCCTCCCTGTCCCTTCCCCCGACTCCGGCTATCACTTAATATGGTTCCAAAGAATGTGTTCTGAGTTTTCCGAGTCTGAGGAACCGTACAGTGTTTAACATATTAATCTTCCGCACCTAAGTCATTTCACTCAAGTCACCACTCTACCCCAGCTTCCTATTCCTCTACTGGGTTCGCAATGGTTAAATCTTCATACCTCTTCAAAAAAAACCCTTTGCTTTTTCTTTTCCTTTTTAGAATATGGAAGGCTTTGTGAATTTGCATGTCATCCTTGTTCAGGGGCTGGGTTTGTCTTCTCTGTATCATTACAATTTTAGTGTATGTGCTGCTGAAGGGAGTTCGGGTATGAGTTTCTATCATTCATTGTTTGAGGATTGCCTGTATCTCTTGGGGAAAGGACAGGTAGATTACAATCCTTAATTGCTGTGTGCTCTAATCACTAGACTGCCTTCTGTCTGAAACCACAGCCTCAGGCCCAGCGCAGAAAAGAAAAACTTCACTGTGTGTTTGAGGCAAAGCACATCAAGGTGAAGCGAGCTTAACTCTTCATGAATTTTCCAAAATAGCTGGTACTTGAGTCAGAGTAAAAGAGGGAAGGACATGAGAGAAAGATCTTTAGACACCAAACCAAGCATTTTCCCCATCAAAATAGACAGTCTTTTTGTTGCTGAGCCTTGTCCCTAGGAAACATAGCAGGAACGTAGTACTGATTTGTCCGCTGTGGAGATTCATGACTCAACGAGCCATTCTCACCTGTAACCTGGATAAACCCAACAGCCAAAGGAGTCCATTATAAACTCTCCCTTGTTCTTTCCACCTTTTTGTACTCTAAAATCTTTTTTTTTTTTCCATATCTCTGGTTCATCCCTCTTTCGGCTACATCTGTTTACCATTTTCTTTTGAGACAGGGTCTTGCTCTGTAGTCCTGGCTGGTGCTCACCCAGCTGTGTAGCACCGACTGGCCTTGAGCATGCAGCAGTCTTCCTGTCTCAGCCTCATGAGTGCTGAGATGATACGCCCGGTTTATGTGGTGCTGGGGTCGACTCCGGGCCTTGCACTTTGCAGACAAGAGCTCTGTCCCTGAGGTATGCTTCCACTCCTCGCCATTTTTACTGTATTTGGTTTTCCTGCCTAGGAAAAAGATGGAAAATTGAAGTTCATAAATACTGAATTAGGCCATATGGGATTTGCTCTCCCAGCTTCACCATTGCTCAGCAGCGTGACGTTGGAAAATCACTTACCCGCTCTGCCCTCTGGCTTCGCTTTTTCCTGTGGAATGGGTGTGATATGGTTGTTCGGAAGAACGCATGAGATAAAGTCTGAAAAAAATTTGACTTTTATACTTAGTGGAATTAGTAGTATTGTGGGTGTATTGAATGAAAAGCAGTAACTTTATGTAACTTTAATAAACACTTTTTAAATTTGCCTTTCAGCAAATTGAAGCAATTGGCTTTGACACAATTAAATGCGTTTTTGAAAATTTTGTTCTATTTTTCTGTTTTGTTTCTTTTTGTTATTTTCCTTTGCAAAATCATTTTTTACTCTCATATTTGAAATTTGGAGTTCCTTGGAGCCTCATTTATGTCTTTTAACCTTATTCTTTTCCTAGGTAATCTCACTTAGCAGTTATGTTCAAATAGGCACTTCTAGGCTAGACCCCTTACCTGAATTCAAATTTTGTATGTCACATGCATATGTATTTTGATCTGGATATTTCACAGACACTTCGATTAGAATGTGTGTAAATTTGAGCAAATCAGTAGCTTTGGTTGAGGGTTACGGGGAGTGAATGATTGCTAAATAACAGTAATTCTTGGTATGGGAGAACAGAGAAGTGTGTTTTGGATAAGAAGATTAAAGACATTAAAGGAAAAAAATCCAGCCACAGTTTTGTTTAGAACAAACAGATCGTCGCCACTTTAACTCTGTGTCTGGGTATCTATTATTACAGCATTTAATCAGTAAACTAGATGCAGTAAGCTCAAACTTTGTCATTATCTTCAAAAGGAAAATATTATGTTTTTGCTCTGCATAGACTAACAGTGTAATGGTTAAAAAAGAGCAGTGATCAAAGTAATTACAGCAGTCCTTTGAGAGTGCGCATATAGTAATACAGGGCTCTGTCTATACTCTGAGGATAATTATCTTCAAACTTGACTTTGACTTTGATCAAACAGCTTTAAAAGTCAGTTACACAAACTGGATCTGATGTTTTCACTGTCTTGTTCAGTAAGCCCAGTGTGTGTATTTTCTCTTTGTAGATCTGTGCAAGCCTTACAAAACTGCCAAGAGACTGGAGAAAAACCTCATCACACAAGCTCTGTTTATGTCCGTGATAGCTCCAGAAGTCCCCAGATGTGGAGAAGGAAGTTGAGAACAAAGTCGACACATCCAAACACAAGAGTAGCAAAGAGGTTGAGAAAACTCTCATGTACTAAGTTAAAAATAAATTGAGTGTAAACCGAAAGTTTTTTTAAAAATCAAAACAAAACACCTATTTTAGGTTAGAGAGACCAGTCATCATTGTGGTGAAGAGATTACCAGCTCTTGTTCTCTTGTGAATAAGTGACATGACTATTTTCTCTGATGCCAAAGCTTTTACTCTGACACAGATTTGATATCTTTAAAATTCTGTTATATATGTTCCTATATATGGTAAAAAAACTTCTACTTTCTCTGTTGCTGTATTTTAATTTTAAGTTATTCTCCATTTTCAGACCTTCCCATGGAAGGAAGATTTTAACACAAAACGCTGGAGTGTGATTTTCATATGTATCTGTGTGAGTATGGAGAACCACTTACATGCTATTTTTAAAGGAATTTTATTGAGATGCTTACACTTGCAGTTTTAAGAAATTATACAGAAGTGAATTTATATTGTTGTAATTTCTCCCATCATTAACGTATTTAAAAAACTGAACACAATAAAATAAGGACGAAAGTGAAATTGATGCTGTTATTGTTTAAATCTGAAATATCCTCCAAGTCATTTATTAAAGGCTCAGTTCCCAGCCTGTGGTGCAACTGCAAGTTAGAAGAACTTCAGAAGGTTGAGATGAGTGAGATAAAGTTGGACTTTTAAATGCATGGCCTTAGCAAGAATGCTAGGGCCCCGAATGCTTCCTTTCTCTTCTGGCCAGGCCTTCCTGGACTATGAAGTGGGTGTTTTTTGCTCAGAAACATGCTTCCTGCTGTGACGGTCTGCCTTGCCATAGGCCTAACTCAATAAAACTACTTGACCACGGACTGAAACCTCCTAAACTATGAGCCAAAGTCTTTTTTTTTTCCCTCTTCAGTTGATTTTCTAAGATATTTTATCATAGTGGTAGAAATCTAATAGGGATACAATCCCTACCTCTTACTCAGGCTTCTGGTTTTACTTGTGTTTTTTCCTGTATGGGTGTATTTATCTGCAAGGTAAATTTTTAAAATTTAAATACCATATATTTTAATGAACACTTACATTTTTTACTTTCGGCTGTGTAGGTTCATGTATCTGTCTTCACAGTCAAAATATTAAATAGTTCCAACAACATAAGAATAATCATGTTGGCTTTCTATGGTTATACCTACCATATGTCCTAATCTCATCACTAATCTCAGTCTCTAATCCCTAATTTATAAAACAAGCTAATAATCTACCTTCCATCATCTGATATGTGACATTTTGGGCTTGATTTTTATTTACTTGGCATAATTGCCCTGAATGTTCTTCCAGGCAATAATGTGTTTCTGTAGTTTATTCTTTTCTATTTGTGAGTGGTAATACCTATAGAATGGATGTTGCACAACTTGTTTAGCCTATCATGTATTGAAAAACACGTTATGATTCCAATTTTTGCTAATGTAAGTTACCACATGTAGATTTTTCCTATGTGAACATGATTATTTATTTCACTGAGATTCCCAAGAGTACAATTTCTGAGTTGTATTATACTTGCGCATTCACTTTTAAAACAATGCCAAACTGCTTTCAACAGTGGCTGTACCATTTTACATTCTCACTAGTGACTCAGTTTCTCCATATGTTCACTAACATTTAGTATTGTCATCATTAGATTTTCAGCCTTTCTAGTAAGCATTCCCTGATTTTAGTTTTAATTTGCAGTTTCCAATAGTTACCAGTGTTGTGTTTCTGTTTCTTGATTGCCTTACGTCCTTTTTGTTTTTGTTTTGTTTAAGTCCTTTTTGGTGAAATGCCCATTAGTGTATTTCGCTCATTTTTCTGTTGACTTTTGAGAATTCTTTACATATTCTAAATAAAAATACTTCTGTTGGATACACAGTTTCTTTCCCCTAGTGTATAGCTTTCCTTTTGTCTTATTCAAATGATACTTAAGAGAACAAAATCTTATTTTTAGAAAAATTTAGTGTAGGGTTTAATTACTGATTTTATTTTTATTAATTGATAGTGTTTTTAATATTAAGCCTAAAAACTCTACTTTGCTTTTAAGTCCTGTTGAGTTTATCCTATGCTATTTTTTCCTAACAGATTTGTTTGTTTATTCATTTATTTATATTTTGGTTTATGAATGACCATTTGCTCAAGCAATTTGTGATTTAAAAAATCTGTTCTTAAGTGAATTGCCTCTGCAGCTGTGTTCCAGACTCTGCTGAGAACATTTGTGTCACTCTCCTTGCGGTTCACTATTCGGTTCCTTTTGTCTCTACTTCTGTCCTTCTGGCGTACGACATTGTCTTCATTACTATAGCTAAATAGCAGACACGAACTATGGAAGGCTGTGTTGCTCTTTATTTTATTCTCAAGGTCTCTAACTATTGGATATCTTAACGTTTTCAGTCTTAATTTGAGAAAAGGCTTGTATACACGTACAAAGAGATTGGCTTTAATTTCTGTAGGAAATACATTAGATGTGTACATAAATTATAAGGAAATAAATACCTTTACTATGTTGTATTTAAATACTTACACACCATACTGTCCTTTTATTCGCACTTCTGTCTTTAATAGTATATTTTTGTCATCCAGTTGTTGAAGCTTTGCTATGTATCACTAAAATGTTTTCATGTTCAGTGTCCATGTCTATTAATATATAGAAATATGTTTAATTTTTATGTGTTAATCTTGTATCCTACAATATTAACTACTAAGGAACTCACTTTTAAATGATTTTTTTCTGTTTCCTTGAAATGTTTAAGTTAGTTGCATGTTATCTATATATTATCTGCAAAGAGATAATTTCATTTCTTCTTTGCAGTCTACAAATACATGCTTTTTACTTAACTCACTTTTTGTCTTGTTGAAGAAGGACAAGCTTTTAGTGATATGAGTGATATGCTTCACACCACAGTGGTAAAATATGACATTGCTTTGATGGTAATTTTAAGAGAAAAATGTCTAGTTTCATAATATTATTAAATGTGGAGTTAGTTGTTACTGTTTGTGGATGCTTTTGATCAAATTGAGATAATTTTTATCTTTTTTAACTTACTAAGATCCTTTATCATGAATGTACATTAGATAGTTTAAAATACTTTTATCGGGTGATAACGTTAGACTTTTTCTTTTGGTTTTAATATTGTAGTTTATATTGATTTTTATATACCAAACCAAACTTAAAATCTCCTAGTCATGAACACACTGTAATTATTTTTACATTGTAGATTTATTTGCTACTATTTTATTGAAGGCTTTGAACCAGTGTGGGAGACATACTGGTTCATATTCCTCTTTTATGTATTCTATCAGGCTGGTTTTGGTATTGGAGTAATACTGATCTTATGAAATTAACCAGAAAGGAAAGTGACTTTTTAAAAAGTTACAAAATGACATAATTTGATCTCCGAAATCCTAGGTCTGAAAACAGGGTAAAAATTGGATGAAAGAAGGGAGATGAGTTTATGGTTTGGATCTTAAATATTCCCAAAGGGCACTTGTTGAAGGCTTGATCCCAGCTTATACTGCTACTTGAAGGTGGTGGAACGTTGAGGAGGTTGGGCCTAGTGGGCAAATTTAGGTCCCTGGAGACATGACTTTAAAGGGAGTTATTGGAACCTTAGTCTTCTCTTTCTCCCCTTTTTCTTCCAGGCCACGATGGGTGGAACAGTCTCCTCTGTGACGTGATCTCACCATAACATACTTCTTTCCTTTGTGTGCGAAAGCAACAGAACCATCTTACTAGAAGCCAAACCTCCAAAACAGTGAGCCAAAGCTTACCTTTTTCCTTTTAAGCTGTCTAACTCAGATACTTGTCACGGTGACAGAAAGCTGACTCAGTAGTACAGAGATTTTAGGGTATCCTGTTACAAATTGCTAGATAAAAGTTGACAGTGTCATATGAATGAAAGTTACAGAAAATACAAGATACATGAAATATATAACATTAGAACATTTATATTTACAGGAAAGATGGAGAAAAGTGTAAGAAACGACCACTTATACAGACGAGTCAGTATACTAGTTTTCTATTGCTGTATAGCAGAATAGCATAAGCTTGTGTATTAAATAGTCCATGTTTATTTCCTTGCTATTTCTGTGGTTGTACTATTCAATTTTTATTGCTATCATAAATACTAGAGACTGGGTACATTTATGCAGAAAGAAGCTCACAGTCTTGGAAAACCAAGGATGGTACACTCACTGTATTGTGACTCTGGTGAGAACGTCGTGATGATAGCATCTTAAAGCTGAGAGGTTCTGTGATAAAGAGATCAGTCTCCAAACAGGAATTCTTTTCTAAAGCTACATGTCAAACAACTACTGGGACTCCTAGGAGGCTCTCCCCCCCCCCCGCCCCCCTTTCCTTCTCTCTTTCTCTTCTAAGGTTCGAACCTGGGGAGTTGAAACTAAGCTATGTCCCAGATCTTTCTCCCCTCCAATAATTTTTATTAATATATTATGTGTAATAATGAAGTAGTTAAATGTTCAACTTAGGGAATTGGTATGTATATAATGTCCTAGTTATTTTTATTTGTCCTGTAGTGCAGGCCTAATATCCCAGTACTGTGGGAAGCAAAGATACAAGGATTCAAAGTTTCAGTCCATCCCAGGCAACTTAATGACTCAGGGAGACCCTGCTTGAAAATTAAAAACAAAGAGAATGGGCTGGTATCTCAGTGTAAAGGCCCCTGATTGGTTCTTTAATACCACACAAGAAAGATTCTTACTCCTGCTTCTCTCCCAGACTCCCAGGCCCCCTTCCTGTCTTCCCACCTTCTACCTCACCGTTTATGATTTTTATTTTGCTTACACTTATTTATATTTTGAGTTTTTCATACAGGAGAAACTAGGCAATGTTTAGCCTTTTCTGTCTGATTAATTTTACTTATCATTATTGTTTTAATGTATTTCAATTTTTCTACAAGTGACTCAACTTACCTCTTAATGCCAGAAGAGAGGTGGCCATAGTTTTACTGTATTTCCATTTATTTTTACAATTGACTAGGGTTTCTCTTTCATGCCATAGGAGAGGTAGCCAGAGAAAATTTGAAGAAACCTTTGTTTCCAAAGGACAAAATTCCAACTTTCACAGTTTCACTTTGCCCCTCTGGTAACACTTTACTCCCAAGTCTCACTGTAATTTTTAGTGGACAGTCAACATACATGTGCCATAGTGTGACTACTTCATTGTTTTGAAATTTTTCTTTTATTCAATTTTTCAGTTTCATTTTGGGTCAAGATCTCACAGAGTTGCCCAAGTTGTTTTTGAACTGTGATACTTCTGCCTCAGCCTGCCAAGTAACTAGGTTTACATGCATGCATGTCCATACTCAAATTTTTGGGGGAAATTTTTGTACCAAATAAGCTACTCTATCATTCTCTTTGTAGTTTAGTCTTAGTCATTCTTTATTTTGGCTTTTCAGAAGGTCTTTGAGTATGGACTTAGACAAATTCTTTCCAGTAGTGTAGTGTATTCACTCCAGTTTCTAGTAGAAGGCTTATTTGTATTAGCGTTGTGATCAAGACCATTCATCCTAATCTCTTAAAGTATTGTAGCCCTTCCAAGGCTTACCTGGTTGTAGGTGGAATCCAGTTTCTAATAATGTGTTGAAGTGAAGGCTTGGGTTCCTTAATGGCTGTAGACTCAAAGCCACCCTCAGTTCCTTGCCACGTAGTAGCCTTAGTATAGCCACTTATCTTAACAAAGCTTCCAGAACTGATGGCCACAGTCCTATAGATCATATTCTCCGAACGGATGGCCTTTGTTCGTGCTACATTCCTTTGGACACAAGCATGGGAGATGTGTGGAAATGTCACATGAACTTGACCTCTCTGTAGCATCTGGGGAGCCAACTTAAACAAAGCATTTAGGTAATGAAATGGGATCTTCATTGTTGACACATAAATGCCTGTTTTGGGGCCTCGTATGTAGTCGGAACTCAAAAATATTTTACATAAAACAGCTGAAAATTAACTGGTGAGTATAAAACAACTGAAACAAAATGTCTGAAGTTAAGGCAAGAATTAAATTTGGTGATTATTTGAAAAAGTATTTGAGAATAAAATCTATGGCATATTGTATTAAAAGTAACATTTTAAAAAGTTTCATCTTTATAAGGAAACTCCTTCTGAGAGATAAGAAATCACAGGACAAAATCTACTAAATAATTTTAAAAGGTTATCAAATAATATTGTTAGATCTGAAAATAAGAATATTTGAGGTTGCTAATAATTCTCAACTAAGAGTAACACATTGTAATTTTCTTCATAATTTTCTTCATAATGAGATAAGCATTCCCAATTCCCAAGTAGTGGTTTATTTTTGCTATGATCCCCCCTCTCTACTCTGCTGAGATTCGATTGGTGTTAATTTAAAGCCATTTGTTAGATGAAATGTAAATTTATTAGTACGTGTACATACTCTTCCTCCAAAAAAAATAACTTGAAAATATGCTCCTCCTAACTTGGGTTTCCCAAATATAGGGAAAAATGTAACCATCACTGAGATTTTTGTGACATCTTTCTGTGGCTTAAGTGTATGCACTATGGTGATAAAAAAACATGAGCCTTTCATTAATATTTTGATCTGTCTCTAATCAAGTCACCAAATATTTAGTGAGAGTCTGCCTTGTAATGTACACCAGAACAGCTTTAGTAAACTTTTCTTTAATTTCCTAATACTGATCAGGGAAAATTCCTAAAAATGAGTGATGAGCAGGGCTCTGTTTTTCACATTTTACCTTCTCTCACCAAAGAAACACTGCTGCAATTGTCAGCTACTTTTGATTCACAGTGACAAATGATGTTACATAAAGAATTTTCATTTTAAATGATAGTAAGAATCATGATTTGGGCAAGAGAAAAGTATAGAGGAGAAATAAAAATATAGGACAGGATAGATAATCAGTGGAATGTGCCTAGTGCTCTGATTTCAGATCATGGTCAGATGAGGAAACTCAGTGGACTTTTTCTAGATAATGTTGGTATCAGATTGATGGGAACTTAATATTCCTGAATTACAATGCTAATTGTATAACTGGCCGGTGGTATAGACCTAAGAGCATCTAGTTTCAAATAAAAGGATCTTATACATGCCATTATTTTGTGAAGTGGAAATTTCCATCAGACTACTGAAGCAGAAATTGTAGCTTTAATTGTTGTAATAGCTAAAAATTATTATAGACACCTGTTTCAGTTATAGACAGAAATTACATACTGGTTTATTTCCATTCTGAAAATGAGTAGTAAGTGATGTTTTCAATGTTGTCATCATTGCCTTCATTCTTATTTCATTAGTCTCTTCTGAGTATATATCATTTCATAGGTATTTCATTCTTCAGTTCAGTTCACTTCAATTTAATTATTTATTTTTTTACCCGATTTTCTCCTTTCCATTCAAAACCTCAACTACATATCAGTTCAGCCACCTTCCTTCTCTACTGCTGCTCAGAGTGGTGTTTTTTAGAAGCAAGACCCTGCAACTCAGTCCACTAGTGCCAATAAGTGATTTTGTGTTATTTTGGCTGCATCTTCATTATTGGTCAGCAAGTATATTTCTATTCCGGTTTTCCCAGCTTCCCAGTTATCCTAAGCAGGTGTTTAAAAAACAATAAAGAAAACTTAACATCATTTTTCTCAATCTCTCACTTTTGGCTACTATGCAAAGATAATAGAACACCAGTATTTAATCCCTGAATAGCTAATATCTAAACCTTTGCACTTTGGCAGGAGTGTCCCTTCTTACCCTTTCCTATCTTGGGAAGCAAGAGATCCCTTCCTGTATAAGGCTTATCTCAGAGTATGCTGGATACTGGCCTTCCCCAGCTCTTAGGGAATACTCTATGACTTACATCCTAACTTAACTTTTTAATATTAAGCAAGTTTAGTGCTTAATTGGGGAGACTAACACTCCGGGGATGCCAAGTTAATGTAGCAAATAAGTAAAGATAGAACTTAAGAACAAGTTTCCTTGTGCGTAGAATCTATCTGTACAATCTGACTGGTCATATTACGTGTCAATAAGAAAATACAGCAACAGAAGTTCTATTTTAACACAACCCATGCTCTGTAACCAACATTGTCATTCCATCACTGACCTCTGTGTGGCATAACGTAACAGTGGAGTATGAATGCCTTCTTAAGTCTTCTTGGCTCGGTTCTTGTTAACGTTTTTTTCTCCAGTAAAGCCTGTCCTGTCATCCTTTCTGACGAATATTTTAGAATTTTTCCTGACCAATGGTGACTAACAAATGGCTCTCACATGCTGTTCTCTGTGTTTCTCCTTCCTGCGCTACTGAATGGCCTTTGCTTCTCTTCTGAGAGCAGAGGTCTGCATTAATTGTCTTTATTTCTTCCCTTCTCTCCATCTGGTGCTGTAGGACAGCCTTTAGTCTTTACCAGGTCTTGAAAAGAGCTCTTACTAAGGTCATCAATGACAGAAAGATAATTTATTTTTGCTGTAAACAAATAGTAGGCTGTAGGAGTTAGGGAAACTTTTGTATTAGGATTTTATGGATGCATTTTATGTTCATGTCTAATGTAGCATTATTA
Organism: Ctenodactylus gundi; assembly: GCA_004027205.1. NCBI lineage: Eukaryota > Metazoa > Chordata > Mammalia > Rodentia > Ctenodactylidae > Ctenodactylus > Ctenodactylus gundi. The sequence goes on along the minus strand of PVKB01000181.1, from coordinate 33,620 downwards.
CTTAAGGAATATGCGCCTTTAAGTCTTTGAGTAGCTCATTATATAAAACTTAATTAATGTCGCGGTAGCTCTCAAGTAAAAGTGTCCCAACATCCTGTCAGCACTATGCGGTATCTATAGACAATATAATCGGAATACTGCTCTGTATGTATGGAATGGTTTAGAAGCTGAAACATCATAGCTAATTTTTCTCAGCTTATTAAATGACGTTTTACAGTATGGCTAAATTTGTTCATTGTTTCTTTATGCTCATATTCAAAATATTATATAGCATTGGTAATTGTCAACATTGTTATAGATTTGAATGTAATTCAAGTATTTTATTTAAGGATTTTTTAATGTTCAAACACTACTACCTTGAGAGAATTTTTCCCTATTTTATTGATATGTATACATGCAGTACATAATGTTTACATTGATTTTCAGTATTTTGTGCACATGCATATCATGGCAAAATTTCAAATCCTTCCCCTCTCTCCCTTTTCAACCCACCCTCCCTCTCCCCCTTTTCTCCAGTTCTCATTATGACCTTCAATTAGTGCTATGAAATAATTGTGATATTGGTTTCTCACATTAGAAAAACCATTCGATATTTAACCTTAACCTTCTGACTCATTTCACTATAATTCTTCTGAGAATTGTCCCAGAAGAGTTAAAAATAGCATATAACAAAGATCCATGTGGACCCATGTTCGTAACAGCACAACTAGCAGTAGCTAAAATGTGGAAAACAAAATACCCATCAACAGACCAATGGATACCTAAGTTGTGATATTTATACACAATGGAATACTATTTGTCTATAAAGACAAATAGCTTGGAGGCTTTTATAGGTAAATGGATGCAACTTGAGAATTTTTATCTGGAGGCTAAAGATGAATATAAAACACAAAGCTGCTATTATATGTCTGTTATTTTGTGGTAGAATTTAAATTTAAGTAATCGTGTCTTAAGCTTCAGGGCTCAGGTAAAATTCACAATTTATTCATATTCATATTTTAAATTTATTATTTACTTACATCAAATTATTTTTGTTTCACTTCTACAAAGAAAAAATATCCTTGAAGCCAAAAGGTTTCTTTTTATTTATTTTTTCTTTTCTTTTCTTTTTTCTTTTTTTTTTTTTACATTTTTTGGGACAGGGTTTCATTCTGTAGTCCAGGTTCTTCCTGGACTTTACTATGGAGACCCACCTGACCTTTAACTCTCAGCAATCCTCTTGCCTCAGCCTTCTGGATCCTGGGATTACAGCTGTGTGCCATCACACCCGGTTTATGTGTTGCTAGGGAATTAAACCCAGGGCCTTCAGCTTGCTAGACAAGTGATTTAATTGCTGAGTCATTACTGCAGCCTGAAAAGGCTCATTTTTTTTCTAATACACATTGAAATAAAACATAACAGTTAAGATTATTCAATGTTTATCTACATGTAAACTGAAGTAGTACATCTTCAATCATAAGTTGATTGTCCCATTGTAAAACAGGTAATGAAATCATTGTTGGGTTTAAATATATCTCCTTCACATACATAGAGTTATTCCCTACACTATACACTTTGTCATACATACATAAATGCATGTACCTATGCAATAACATTTATACAACATGCCTTCCCTTGATAATTTTATTTTTTGATTTTTATTTCCATTTGGGTTTTATGTGGAAATTCAAACTTAAAGTGAGCATCGTCAAAATCATGAAAATATATTATTGACATTAAAGGACTTGATTTATAAAAAGGTTGTTTTTAAAAAATAGCATTTAGCAAATGAAAATTAGCACTCCAGTTGCAATTACAATCACTAATTTACAATTTACTAAAGAATTAGTACTTTTGTCAGCAGGTGTTAGCTTGTAACTAAAATGAAAATTCATGAGATTCTTGAGGTAACTACAATGTGTTTAATTTCTGTCCCTAAAATCTTTGCATGAAATGAATTTGTGTGGTATGTATGAAATTGACATGTTTGCAGAGTAAATCATAACTTTAAGCTAAAATTTAGGTTCCTTTACATAGAGTCATTATGATATTTGTGTGAGAACAAACCATCAGTCGTCAGAGGCAGTTGCGGGCTTGATCTGCAGCAATACGTGATTTCATTTGTGATTTTGTTATGGTGTTTAGACCTGAAATGTCCCCCAGAAATCTGTTCGGAAGTGAGGCTTTTGGACGGAATTTGGGTCCGGGCGTGCAGCTCTCATGGGGGTGACTTCATCCATTGATGTCCTTCTGTAGCTGAAGGAGCTGTTGGAGGCGGGGCCTGGTTATGTATTTGTAATACAGAATAATTACTTTAGTCTTGAGAAATTGGTGTACATATATATTGCATCGACCTTACCTTTCCTTCTCCTCCTCATTCTGGTCTTCCCTCACCCTCTCTCATCCCTCCTCCCATTTTCTCCTTTCCCCTCCTTTGTTCTGTCTCCTGCCTTTCCTTTTGGTTTCCTGCTTATCCTGAGGGAAATCCCTCTCCTCCCTGCCAGACCTTTCTGCCATTTAATTTGTGCCTTGGGTCCAGTTAGCTGCAGACTGAGCTGTCTAAAATCATGGGTTAAATATCTCTAATTTGGAAGTATCAGATATTTTTACTTCTCATAAGAAAGCTAATGCAGTGGTGTTTTACTAGTTTGCATGTTTCTATATTTTACCCTTGATAGACCATCGGCTTAAAAGTTAAGTTTGTGTTTGTTCTAATATACTTTTATACTTAATGAAAACAGTCAGCTTTCTGGTGATGAGGTTGGCAGTGCAGATAGACAAGAGAATCAAAAGTCCAAGCCTAGCCTGAGCAATTGAGTTATTTAGCAAGACCCAGAAATGTGGCTGTGAGCATAGCTCAGGGATTAGAGCACTTGCCTAGGAAGCTCAAGTTGCCGACTTCGATCTCCCAGCACCAATAATAGCTAGGCATGGGGGTGCATGCCTGAAATCTCAGCAGTCAGGAGCCTGAGACAGGAGGATTGCCATGAGTTCTAGACCTGCTTGGTCTATAGGGTGAGTTCAGGACCAGCTAAGACTACATAGTTAAACCGTGTCTCTGAAAAACAAAACAAAACAAATGAAAAGCACAATAAAAAGGGGTTGAGGATGTACCTCAAAATGACAGTCAGTACCAAAATGACCCCCAGTACCAAAACCAAAACAAAATAATGACAACAACAAATAAGAGTTAAAGACAATTTATGAAAAGATCGAAGCTGTTTGAATTTGATTAATAACCTGAAGAACCATAGTTATAGAACTTTATAAAAATATACATTATGTAAATAATATAAAAAGATGGATTTCGAAGCTTTATATATCACAAGAGCCTTGATTAAAAAATCTGGTGAATGTTTACGTTTTAAAAAAATACATCAAAAGAAACATGGCTGTCAATCCCTCTCAGAGTACTCCCCAAATCTTTGAAGAAACTTAGCTTTTTTTCCACTTGGAGTATTAGTTCTGGAAGTCCTTTTTCAAGGGTATCGTTACAAGATGCGATAAGAAAATAGGGTGAGTACTGCTGCTTAGTGCTGTCAACAGAAAGGCAAGGATGAAAAAGTGCAGATGTGTCATATCTACCTTACTGGATCTGGTGCTACGCTACTTCTGCCTCTCCCCCGAGTCAAAGTGAGGATGGAAGGTATGGAAGGTGAAGTTTTTGAATCCGTTCAGGATGTGGAAGCAGCCAGGACAGGGAAGTTAAAGATACTCTCCAAGAAAATTTCTAGAATTGCTTCAGAAAGTGGTAGGAATGGTGGGGCAAGTGTGTTAGAAGTGAGAAGAAATAACGCTGAGGGGCATTGATGACAGTGTGCCATTTTCTCTAATTTGTTAAAAATTTAACATTCACTGCATATCTTGATCATACCTTATGTTATGCTTTAATTACACTGCTTAATCAGTTAAGACATTCGGTAACTAGCTGGTAGGGTTTTTTTTTTTTCATGTTTTCCAAAAGTCTGAGTGTGAGAATATATTTATCAGGACACAAGTTGGAAACCTAAGTCCAAGAAATGCAAGCCATTAGTCAGCTAATGAGCCTCAGGCCCTGCCCCATCCTACCCCTGCCCCCTCTCTTTCATGTTTTTGTTCTGTTTTGTTTTCAGTACTGGGAATTGAACACAGGACCTTCAGTCTGAGTTACATCTTCAGCCTCTTTTTATTGCTTATTTGAGACAAAGTCTTCCTAAATTGTAAGTTGCCTGGGTTGGAATCAGTTTTGGGATTCTCCTGCCAATCTCCCAGTGTGCTGGAATGACAGGCTTGTGCTCCTGGGCCCAGCGCGAATATTGTCTTTTAAATGATTAGTGAAGACTGACTCTCTCCTTTTAGCATAGTTACTGATTGAAAATTTTTTTCTTTATTTACATTTCAATAAGGTGCTTTGCAGATACTGCCAAATGAAAGAAAACTACAAGTTGGTTTAATTTAAAATACAGTTGTACTTTGGAATGTATTTAGGTATCATCAGTGACCAATCCTACTTGAATCTTAAAGTTCTGTTTTCTGTATTCATTTCTTAATGTTGTTAATTCTTTTGGGTATTGTAAACAATACTTAGTTCCTGAGTCATGGGTCAAGTTATTATTTACTATTACAAGAAATACCAAATAGCATTGTGTAGTTTCCTCATGTAGTTGTTCCATATGATGTCTTACCAGTAACATACTTCAGCTCTTGTTGCTCCATATCCTTGGGAACATTTGGTCTTCGAGTTTCTGATTTTTTTATGCATTAGAGGTGGTATCTAATTATAGTTGCAATGTGTTTTTCCATGAAGATTGATGGCTTTGACCATCTTTTCTGTGTGCCTCTGCTGTGAATTACAGTGTTTTCCATATATTCCTCACCCAGTCTGTTTTCTTTGACTGTCACTGGTTAATATTATTGTGGTACATTATTAAAAACAAACCCACATGAATATATTCCTATTGTCTCTTTATTTAAAGTGCAAGATCCTATCCAGAATATAATATTGCAGGTATTTCTATTTACTGTCTGCTTTAATCTCTGAACATTTCTCAGTATTTATTTTTCATTATCATAATGTAAGACACAGTAGTAAGTTACTCTGTTGACTCTACTCCAATTTGGAATGATCTCTTGCCTTTTTCTTTTTTAAAGTTAGACCAGGAGATTGAATTCTAGGGAAAAACACAGATGTGGTGCCTTAATCATTACATCGTATCTGGGGTATGTGATATATACAGCTATATGATGTATAATTTTACCCTTGATCATTAGGTTAAGGTAGTATTTTGTTGGATATCATATCTTTCCTTTTTCAAAATTTGTTATTTGGAAGTGACCTCCAAAGTAGGTCCACACTCAGTGATTGGTGGTTGTGGGTGAGGATTGAGTGAAACATATTCTTTAGAAATGTTACATAAGGAACATTGGTATATTTATTTACTTAATAGCTTATTTGTATCAGTATGCAATCAGATATATTCACTTTATAGCTTGAATTATAATCCAGCACTATATTAGTCTTTCTTTTGGCTACAGTTGTAGATTTGGCTATTAGGGAATAACTCAGGTTGGCTCATGTGTATGTTTGTGACATGTTTCAGGTTTTTTTTTTAACGTTTTACAACTTCTAATATAAAAAACAAATCCTAGAATTTTTCATTGAAGAAAGTCATGGGTCCACTGAGGCAGAGTTGAACCCTTGCCTCCTGCTGAGAGCCCTGAGGCAGCATGAGGCAGCCCAAACCTAGTGGGACTGTCTTTTTCCTCCTCTCCTCAGATCACTGGGACCCGGTGGGGAGCGGCACAACAATCTGAATCGGGTACCTACCCCCTTTCCTCTAGTGCAAGTGGAGCCTGATACCGAGCTTATCTTAACCTCCTACTTGGGGATAATTTGTTCCTGCCAGTCTGTGCTCCTCTCTTTCTGGGTTGATGACAGTGGAACTAAAGTGTGGGGAAGCTGGACTTGCATACCAAGTGTTCAGATTCGTAGAGGACATCATTGTTTCACTTGTGCTGGTGCACCAGCAGGACTCTGTGGGAAGTTGAATGTATATGCCACTTGGCTCTCAGTGGAGGTACCGGTTGCTTAGAAAAAGAATGAAATGGAATGCAGCATCTTGTGGCTGGTTCCTTTACCAGAGTGTGAGGAAGAAGGGAGACATCTACTCCATCCATCTCAGCATCCAGTGGCTATTCTCTGTCTCCTTGCTTTCAGAATTTTGTGTGCTTTTCCTACTTATCCTGTGGTTCAGGGATTGAAGTGATAACGGAGGTGGGAGGCCTCATATTTCAGTAATACATTGGGATTGAGTGGACTGCGTTTTCTGGATCCTGTTGGATCTAGCAAATGAACTGTTGATTAATGCTTTATATTTTCCATAATTGCTGTTCTTGGTAGAACTAAAGATAGGAATTGCATTTGACTCAGCTGTACTTCTTCTGGGTATCTTTCTAAAAGAGTTAAACATCTTAACTACAGTGTTACATGTATACCCCAAGTTCATAGCAGCACAACTCAGAATATCTTAATCTTGGAAACATGGTATGGCAGTCATGGGAAATGGAACAGAACGGTACGAGCAGCACTGATTTTCCTTCCATTAGCAGTACGATCTATGGAAAAAGGCTAGTGGTTCTCAGTCCTGAAAAGTTTTATGTGAAAATCCAATGCATGACTGGTCATTACTTAGATAGGAGCAGGTGGTGGGGAAAAATGTGATGGGTATTGCACCTGTGCCAGTGACCACTTGCAGCTGGGAAACGTCTAAAGATTTTGTTTTAAGACACAGAGTAGGCATTTAGGTAGAGTTGCCGACCTCAGACATTCTGTGTGCAGTGCACCACTCCAGAGAGTCACAATCATTTGTAATTAAATGTGATGGACTCCTCTGTGAGTTGTGCAATGCATGACATACGCAAAAGATGATGGCGCTGTGGGAAAAACTCCCAGTGTTCCTTCTGTCCTTTATATTCCTTTCCCTAGTTGACTGGCAGAAGCAGGAATATGATTTCCAGTGTGATCATAATGATCTTTACTACCTATAAAATATTTTTCCTATTGGAAAGTTTCCCCTGCCCTGTGTCCAAAAATCTTCTATCATGTTCTCCTGTCAAAGTTACCCTCATTTCTTTCACTCCATCCTTCGGGTCTACACAGATACGCTCCTGCCACTGCTTCACTGTGTTGAAGCTTAGTTCGTTTCACTGTGAAGTATTAAATCATTCATTTTCCTGTGAGTCTAGATCTTCATTCTTTTGAAAATGCCTTGGAGTCTTAGTCATCTATCAGCGTATTAGGCTTTATAGAAGGTGCCACCAAGTTTTAACTCATTGATAGGATTGTATTTTAATTAACTTTTGAGACAGCATCTCCCTCTGTAGTCCAGGCTCATACTGAACTGTGTACCCTAGGCTGGCTTAGAACTCCCAGCAGTCCCCCTGCCTCGGTCTCCCGAATGCTGGATTACAGGCACGTGTCAGTATGCTGAGTTAATTTTTATGTGGTGCTGGGGAATTGAACCCATTGCCTTGTACATGCTGAAAAAGCACACTAATCACTGAGATATGTCCCAGCCCCTTATCTTGTTATTTTTAAACTTAGGTATCTTATGGTCCGTGTACCCCTGTTTGAGGGAGTATTTCATGGTTTTTAAAAATGCTTGCAGATTTTTCTTTGTGGATACCTGGTACAGCTGAATACCTTCACCCCAAAGCTTCCTCATCTTTTACTTCGTGGTAAACCTTCACCCTAACGTAACTTTTGGCAATCACTGCTCTGCTTTTAACGCTTATAAATATTCTCTCAGAAGGTCGTATTAAAGGGGTTTGGGAATGATCAGTATCATGTACCATGATGCTACAGCTGGGTTGGAAAGGTGCCGGAGGAGCAAAACATGTTTTTCTTGATTTTGCTTTAAACAAACGAAAAGTAGAAACTAACTTTTCTGTCCTTTAGTTCTGATCAGGGATTTAGATGGAAATGGCTCTTTGTGGCATTTTGTCTGTTGGTAAGACAGACACATCACAATGATTCTGTCCATTGCAAAAATTGGCTTACCAGGAGGAGAGAATCATGGTTTGTCAACAGATGTCTAGTGATTACAGTGGTTTATTTATGACTATGGTTTACCTCTGTCATTTTCTACTTTCTGTTTTAATTTTTTGACATGTTTTGGGGTCACTCAGTTTATTGGAGGTTTTATGTATGGAGCTGGCTGGAAAATTGTGTATGTGCTTTCTGTTTTCATGTAAGTCATTGGTTATTTGTTTTTGATTTTCCTAGTGAGTCTTCCCCCTGATTTTCAGACTTTTGGAGATAGCATCAGTCCTGAGAGATAAGCTCTATACAAATTAGTTGAAGGCGTCTTAACAGGTTTTTAAAAATGCATGCAGATTTGTATTTATGGTTACATGGGACATGTGAGTCCCTTGATCCCCCAGGACTTCCTCACAGTGCCCTTTGGGTAGTAAACCTGCACGAGAACCTGACTTCCCGCACCAGCTCCTCTGTTGTTGATCTTTATAATTAGTGTTCCTGGAGGTCGTGTTAATGCAGCTGCACAGTATGTTGCTGTTTGATGTAACTCTTGTCACTTAACAAAATGTATTTAAAATTCATTGAATCAACATTCTCATGTTTATTGCTGCGGAGTATTGCAGTTGGATGTGAATGCATAAAGCTGCTGTATACTTTGTTTACAAGATGAATTTCATTTCACTTGTAGAAAGGTCTTTTTGGGCATGTAATGCTGAGAATTAATCAGAGACTTGTGAATGGAAGACAAGCATTTTACACTAAGCCTCATCCCAGCCCATGTATAAATATTTAGAATGAAATTGCCAGGTTTGTGGGAAGATTGTTTAAATTGATAGGCAGCTAAAACAAAATCTTCAGTTTCCAGAACTACTTTAGCATATTACGTTTATGTGGACCTTATGTCAGATATGCAGTTGACCAAATTCATCACTGACACTTGGTACTGACATCTATTTAAAATGATTTTCTGTGGTGTGTAGCCTTACCATGTTTTGATTTGAAATTTAATTCATTTCCTAATGATCTTGAGCATCATTTTATATATTTGTTTACTATCCAAAATCTTCTGTGATATGTCTGTTGTGGTATCTTCCCCATTTTATTGGTTCCTATGGTGGAGTCTTTATTATATAATCTAATTGCAATTCCTTTGAAAGAAACCTGCTTTACATATATTTTCCTTCAGCCTGTGGTTTATTGACTTTATTTTCTTATGTCTTCTTCAAGGCAAATATTTTTAATATTGATAATGACAGGCAATGTGTGTACTTTACTGTAGAGCATGGCAGTCATGCATAATTAAATTTGATTGGCACCTGTGCAGTGGAGTCACATACGCCATGTATGACATAGACAGTGGCCCTTCGGGCGCGGTAGGTGCGCTAGTTGCATGCAGATAAATGCTAGATTCTTTCCATAGAGTGTAGGTCTGTCCCTCCACACACCTCCGTTGCCCTCCTATTTCAGGAAAGTGTTTAAGTGAATTCTTTGCAGTAAGTCTGAAGAATGGAATGAACTAGGAATGTGTGTTCCATTGAGAAGTTTCATTTCTTTTAATTTTTCTTTTGATTCATATACATATTTCCAAAGTCTCTTGATCACAGTGAGAAAGGGTTTTCACTGTGGATTTATCCGTATCGCTCTACAGACTGTCCCTCATCTCTGTACAGGAGGATCTCTTTGTGTTCATTGTACATCAGTTTTGTTGTGATTTTCATGTGTAGATTAATGTCTTTCATCATACTTTGGAAGTTTTCGTCTGTTTTATGCTTGAGTATTTTTCTGTGATTCCTTTGCTCTGCATTCTTTGAAATAGTCCCAATGTACATATTTTCTTGTGATTTCCTATGTACCCTTTTTCTCTGAGATTCTGTTCATTGTTTTGATTCTGCTTCACTTACTGTTCTTTACAAAGTTGTATCATTGTCATCAGCTCCCCGGTTTTTCATTCTTTATCCTGCTAATTCAGATCTAATATTGATCTTTCCTCTTAGTTTCTTTATTTAACATATTATGCCTTTAAATCTAAGCATATGCCTTTAGTGCATGCATCGTACTGAGGATTGAACCTAACAAATTTTTCTCTATATCCCTTGGCCCCTTTTTTTGAGGCAGGGTCTCACTATCTAGCCAGGATAACGCCACAAAAGCAGGAGAATCTTAAGTAGCTGAGTTTACAACTGTGTGTCTGTGTTCTCAACACACGTAAACACATGCACATACACATGAGTGAAAAATGCTAAGTGGAAATTTAGTGATTTGTGCATTTAAATTTTGAAATGAATTTGATCAGTTCCATCAGACTATATGTTCTGGTGAAAGGGTAATTTTTTTTAACTTTTCAAACTTGTATATAGGAATATACAATGTTGATGTGGCATTGCATTAAAAAGGTAAAACTATTTCTCTTGCTATGGAAATAGGATCTATGTGACCAATGAGGCATTGATATTATGCTGTCATTGTTTCTCAGTGATTTGCTTTCTGCTTTCAATGTATATTGCTGTAAAGCTTTCATGTTACTATGTGATATTTGGGCCTTCTCATTCAAAGTTTTGTTTTTGCTTCTGTCTCTTTTCCTTTTGTATTAAAAATTCAATTTCATTATCACCCATGTATTTGATATTTTTGATAAAATCTTAGATGATAATTTATTTTGGTCACTGGATAATGCTGCTGTCCTCCCAGTTACTGTTCAGTGCTTGTTACCTGTTGTTCATTTCTTCAGTAAGTTGGTAATACTTACTAGTTTTCTCTGCAGTGTTTTTTCCCAGTCTCATGTTTTATTTTTGTTTTTTTCTAGTAAGGCATAGCCTTCACAGAGTGCTCAGACCAAACACGTTTAGTTCAGTGGGTGCTCCTCCACTGTTTCTCTTCCTGATTTCTTGTTGTGCTGCTTGCTGCAGAAAGTATTTACACCTCACCTTTAGTCTTTTTAATTGCAGGTGATCATTTTGAGCATTTCAGTATGTGATTGACAAAAAATAGATATATATTAGGAATCAGATAATTGGATGCTTTTGCACTGGTAGGTTTGAGGAAAGTGAAATTTTGAGTTTCTTCTGATACTAAGAGGTTTCTTATTAGCTGTATGGTTCTCTGGCTCTCCCTGAGAAAATATTTCACCTCTTTTTTATCTTGTTGGATTCAGGGAGTGCCCACCATGTTGTTATTACTTACTAACAAAATAATACTGTTTTGAGAATATTTTAGGCTTGACCTGCCTATATGCTATTACAAGTAAAATCATGTTTTTAATAAAAATCTTTATTCTTTGCATTTTGTCCATTCTCAGTAAGCATGACCTATGCGACTATCTTCTTTGAATATGTATTTTCTACTCATTGTGAAATTGTGGGACCAAGCCACCATTTTATAGGCCAAAACGATCCAAATTTCCAATCTCTAGCATTTGTCATCTTTATATCAAATGTTGTGTGCATGTATTGAGATCCTGTATTCAGTTTTCCTCAGAGCTAAACATAAAGTACAGCACAATTGGATTCGAAAAATACTGTAATACGTGTTAAGGATATCAAGAAAGAACATACCATATGTTCTGAAGAAAGACCCTAGAACCCAAAAATGTGTAGAATTCTGTTGACATCCTTAAAAACCTGATACACTCTTATCTTGTGTAAATCATTCTCAGTAAGTGAAGTGAGTCTATTACATAATAACCATTCAAGAAGTAAAGGGGATTTTACACCCTTCAATTGCCCATCCTCTAGTTACTGTCCCTTCCTTTACTTTGAGGAACTTAGTTTGTTGCTTGATTTGTGGAAGGATCCGAGGGAAGTAATCGGATGAAGTAACTCAGACCTTGGGATGATAAGGTCAGTTTGCGGTAAAGCATAATTATAGGTATCTATTGGAAATCTGGAAATCAGACCACTTTCTGGTTGTTCTGCTGCAAGATTTCCGGGGGTGGGGTTGGGGACAATGAAACAAACTTAAAAGTTATATAAGACCTCTCCAAGACAAAGAGGTCACAAATCCAGCCAGAAGGAATGGATGTAGAAGAATAGCATGGAATTTTCCAAGATCCTTGGGACAAATACATGTTACTCCTCACAGTGAAGTTTCTCAAGGTGACTTTTGAAAGAATTGAGGGTTTTCCACAGTGCTCCCATACTCAGGGATGCTATGTGTGGTACCCTTCTGCACAGATTTTCAGTCGTATATATGTAAATATGATTAGAATCTGTGTAAAAGAGCGACACATGGCATATATAGCACATGCAGTGGCCTCTTAGGTGCATTGAAATGTAATTCAAGTGATCACAGCATTCAAGAATTAGTGGAGATTCTGAATTCTTTGTTCTTCGTCCAGTAGTTCTCCTACCTGTCCCTACTGTTAGGAGCTTATGTCAAGTTGTCGTTTGATTTGTGGTAAAGAAATAAAGGAAATCACTCCGGTGAAGTGACTCAGACCTTTTGGTGATGAGACTAGTTAGGTGCAATGGAACGTGATTATCGTCACCTGTTAGATCTGTGAATCACCACACTTCCCATGCTGTAAGCAGTTCTTCTGCAGGACTGCCAAAAAATGTAAACCAAAATATCTAAGTTTATATCATTCCAGAAGGAATAAGCACAGAAGATGTGTTGGAATTCCCAGAGATCCTACAGACTGAAAGATTTCAAGGTGATTTTTGAAAGGCAGTGACTGTTTTTCATAGGGCTTCTGTCCTCAAGTCTGTTTGCTACCCTCTGCACTGATTTCCAGTGGTATATGTGTAAATATGCTTGGGGTCTGTGTGGAAGGGTGACACGTGACACAGAATGTGCAGTGGCCTCATAGGTGTATTGGAGTGTTGAGGATCGTGGAGAGGTTGCCCACCCTAGAGAGCAAATGTCCCCTCTGATCCCCTCCTCTGCTCTAAGCCAGCTCAAATACCCTTTGCTCGAATTCTCTGAGGCAAGGTGATGGCACCCAAGTTCCTAGGAAAAGCTTTCTTTCCCAACCCCGGGATTCATCCTTCTCCTTCCACAGTTGCCTGTCTGAAATTGCGAGAAGTCCTTTCCTATCACTATAAGTGTTTCTTTTTGCCTTTGGAACACATATTCTTTTCATATAATTTATACCCTTCCCTAAACTGCAAACATGATTAGATTGCAGATATTACCTTCCCATGCTGTTTTCAAGACCTCTCCTTGCAATCATCCTAAATACCCTTTATAGTCTCATAGTGCTATTCTATAAAATTCCAAATATTTTGCTCTCCGATATGGAAGTCTCTTTTTTCATCTTCCTGAAAAGTATGTATTCTTGTAGAAATCTATTTGATTTCTACATCTTTATTTACCAGAGCTTGTGCATTGATCCCTAAATTAAATTATTTGGTATGTTTTTTGTTATTGTTACTGTTTTTAAAAGTATATATTTTTTGGTGTGGTCTTTACCTAGTGTATTGCTTCCTCCTGCACAAACAAAATGTGGAGAAAAAGCCCCCGAGGAGAGAGATAAGAGAGAACCAAGAGTGAAGTGAGAGAGCTGTGAAACGGAGAAAGAGAGAAAGTATGAGTTGAAAAAGATGAGTGTCTTGATTTTTTTTTTATTATGCAATAATATTCCAGGCACTTGTTGAGGGCAGTTGAGTTTCTGTTCACTTGTAACTATCAATGGTGTTGACTGTATATATTTGGTTGTGGCATGTGTGTTCAAACAAGTTTCCTTCTACTTTCTCAACAGCAAAACTCATGTGTGGGTCATCTACTGAGATAATTTAAATGTGTTTATTAGAACTGTTTCCAAAATGGCTTATATAGTTTTGCTACCATGAACAATATATATTTATGTTTCAGCTGTCCAAATCCTGACAAGTTGATGGTATCGGTAGATTTTATTTTACATATTCTGGTAGATGAAGATTTGCATAATATTTCTCTAATTTGTATGCCCTTACAGTCTCAAAAGAAAAAATGTTTACCTAATATACTTACTTTCTACTTACATATTTTCTTCAGTGAATGGTCTGTGGAGATATTTTCTGTTTCTACCAAGTTTTTGGTTTATGATTATTCACGGGAAGAATTTTTTATTGTATTCCTATTAAATCTACTTTGACAAAAAGATAATTTGCATATTTCATAATCTTTTGAATTTTTATTTCTACAGCAGTATGCAATATGAAAAAATACTAGAAGTTTTTACTTTGAAATTTAGTATTTTTATATTTTTGTACTTGTACTGCTAAAATGTTATAATCTTACATATGTGAATATTAGTTGACAGATTTTCATTCAGCACTTTATCTGACTTCGACATCTGGATTTTTGGTGAAAGGAAACATGGTCATCTTCTTAAGGATGCTTTTACATAATACATTGCTTTTCTCTTTGCAGTTTTCAATATTCTCTTTCTGCATTGCTCAACATATATAGCAGGATTTCCTTATGTTCGTTCTATTTTGAGTTTCTTTGTCTTTTCACGCAGAGATTCATGTGACTTCATATCTGGGAAGTTTTCAGCTTCTGTATCTTTGAAAATTCTTGATGAAGTGTTTTCTATTCAGTCTCATTGTAATCTTCCCACTGTCCATGTTTAGTTCTGCTTTCACTTGTATCACTTTCTTCTGAGTCTCTGCTCATGGTTACTAGATTTTACTCTCTGTAATTTTTAAGGTGGTATCATTATCATCAGCTTTTCAGTTATTCATTCTTTATACTATTACTACAAATTGTATTCACCTATTCTCTACTTCAAATGTTGTGCTTTTAGACATAAGTAAATCTCTTGTATATTTGGGGTAATGGGGATTAAAACCCTGTCTTTTTATTTTCAGTATAGGTCTTACAATGTATCCCAGGCTAGGATTGAATTTATGATACTCTTTTTTTATTGAAGGCAGGTTTTTTTTCTCTATAGTCCAGGCTAGTCTTGAACTCACTGCATATCCAGGGCTATCCTTGGAGTCACAGCAGTCCTTCTGGATCAGCCTCCCAAGTTCTGGGATTACAGGTATCTACCACGATACTTGGCTTTATGTGGTGCTGGGGAATTGAACTCATGGTCTCATTCTTGCTAAGGAAGGATTTTAACCACTGTGTCACTCCTCCATCCCATGAATTTATGATATTCTTTCCTCACCTCATAACTGGCATAGATGACAGGTGTGAATCAGCATGCCAACTCCATACCAGTCTTATTTTTAAAATCAATACTAATTTTAGATTAGACATCTCCAATGAAGTATTCTTATAATATTTCATCTGTTAATATTTTATTTCCTTGAATGTGTGTTTAATATTTGCTCCGAGATGTTTTTATTAATATAGGACATTTGACCCTTCAGAATGAGCTTTTTATATTCAATTTTTCCTGTGTAGGGTTAATTTTTGAGCATATATACATCTTTAAATTTTTCTTCCAAGTTGAGATAACAATGTAAGTAATCCTCTCAAGTTTCATCTTTTACTCATGTTAATATGAATGAGTTGATGATACTGTATTAGTGTGCTCTGCAGTGTGATGTCTTGCGTTCCTAGGAAGGCATATCTTTCAACCAGTGGTCATTGAACAAGATCATCAGACCTCCTAGGCTACTCTTCGACTGTCTCTTTCCAATAATAATTTTTAATTCTACTTCTTTCTCTTTTCAGATTTCACCCATTTTCCAATTTATATTTCACTTCCCTTTTGCTTTCCAACCCTCTCATCCCGTTCCCCTTTACCTCTTCCCATGGTACATCTTCTTACTTTCCCCCATATTTAACAGTTTTATAGCTTTTTCTCATATTAGAGAAAACTATATGCTACTTCTTAAAGTATGTATATCTTGACATTGATTTCTCAAGTTATATGTAATGATTTATAGATTTCCGTACATTAGGCAAAAATTGCTCCAGATTTAGGTTCAAATAGGTTGCTTTTCCAATGTCAGCTTTTGAAAAAATTCTGACACAAGGTTTTTCTAATACCAAGAGGATGCTTACACCCCAAGACATTTTCTGGTTCTGTCTGATAAACAGTACAATTCTTATTTTATCGTGTTCGAATCGGGGAGCATTGGTCTCCTGGTACTTCCTCCTAAAACTGCATTGAGTTTGAGAATGTTTCAGGTCTTACCTTCTTTGTGTGCTGTCGCAAGTAAGTGCATATGTCCAGAAACAAACTTTGCCCTCCTGTATTTCAGTCTTCTGTCTCAAAGCAGGCAAGATGCCGTTTTGGGTCTTCACTCACTTCTGTTTGCTCCTCGTTGTACAGCAGTGTGAGCACACCAGGGTCTGGCTCTGTAGTCCAGGCTGGACTTGAAATTTCTAGGGAGCCAAAGTTGCCTTCTGGAATTAGTCTACTTGTTTTTGAAGACAGTTTGGATTTTGTTAGATGTTTCTCTTTATCATTCTTTCTGGTCAGTCCTGTAGAAGGACTTCTAACAGCAAGGGAAATGCTGTGATGCACAGATCCAAACCTCCTTAAAAACCAGGGGATATAATTCCAGAAATTACGAGTGTAGATAGGACTGGAATCCCTACAGATCCTAGAGACTGACACATGTTCCAGTTTGATTTTAGTTTTGGAGGTAGGGTCTTGCTCTTTGGTCCTGTGTGGACTTGAGTATTCTACAGAGCCAAGGTTGTCCTCAAATCCAAAGCATTCTGCGTGCCTCAGCCTCCTGAGGGCTGGTGTTTCAGGTTGTGCCACCTTGACTTGCTTCAGGTTGAATTTGAAAGAGTATGACAGTGTTGTCCCCAGTCCTCCCATGCTGGGCCACACTGTGTGTGGTCCCCTTCTGTAGAGATTTCCAGTTACATATATGTGAATACGCGTAGAGTCTTTGTGGAAGATTGCCATGGGATGTGATTACTGGCGCCAGCTAGATATGTGAATGACAGTGCTTCCCGTGTCATTAGCATGTCTTCTATGGCCAGGGAAAAATAACGAATCTAAAAAAAATACAATCAGTTTTATAAGCCAAGCGGATGTATTTTCATAGAGAATAAGTACTGTTGATGATGGGAAGACATTACTGGAGATGCTATAGAATGAAATTTTCCCAGGGGGATTTGAAACACTGACTATTTTTCCTAGTGTTACTGTACTCAGATATGCTGTATGTGCTGCCCTTCTTCACAGAATTTCAACCGTATATATGTGAAGATGGTTGAGATCTGTGGAGAAGAGTGACACATGACATATTCATCAAGCACTGTGGCCTCATAGGTGCATTAGAATGCAATTGAGTATCAAGCATCAGGTGAGTAGTGTAGATTCTACTGTCTCTTTGTTCACGAAGTAGTTGTTTGTCCCTAGTATGAGGAGCACATGGCAGTTAGTGACTTGACTTGTGGTAAGTAAATGAAGGGGGTTACTCCTGTGAAGTTTCAGAAATGTCCTTGCTGGGACTATTTAAGTGGAATTGAATGTAACTGCCAGCACCTGATAGATCTGTGAATCTCAGCACTTCCCATGCTGTTAGCATTCCTTCTACAGGACTGCCCCCAAAATGTAAAAGAAATGTAGATAAACCAAGCTATTTTCAAAACCAAGTGGAAATAATGCCACCGGGAATTAGAATAGGAGATGGATTGAAATTTCATAGATCCCGCAGAAGGACAAATTGTATAGGAACTTGTAAAAGGAGAGCCGCTTAGCCACAATGCTCCCATCCTCAGGCACACTGTAGGGTACCCTTCTCCACAGATTTTCAGTCATATGTACTTAAATGTATATGGATTCAGTGCGGAAGAGTGACACACGACACAGACAGCAAAGACACTTGCCTCATACATGCACTGAAGTGTAATTCACGTCATCCCACCATTCAGCTACTTAATGAGGATTCTACTCTCTTAGTTGTTCAAGGAGTAGTTCTTCAATTTGTAACTTTATTTGTGGTAAGGAAATGACAGTGTTATTCTGGTGAAGTGACAAATCTTTCGGTGGTGTCTCTGGTTAGCTACAGTAGAATGAGATTATCAGCACCTGACGGATGTGCCATCATAGTGAGTGTCATGTTGTTAGCAGCTCCTGTAAACTATTGCTGCAAAGTGAAAAAAATAAATGAGTCTTCAAACCAGGTTGACATAATTTGAAAAGGAATGCATATATAAGATGTAATCTCTAGAGTTCCTACCGAATGCAGTTATTCATGATGATTTTGAAAGGAGGTGACTGTTTTCTGACAGTCCTATCGTCCTCCGACACACTGAATCTGGTCCAGTTCTGCCATGATTTTCAACTGTGTGTGTGTGTGTGTGTGTGTGTGTGTGTAAACATGGTTGAAATCATATATATATATGTATGTAATGATGGTTGAAATCAGTGTGAATAGTAACACATGACACATAGAGCACAAACACGGCTCTCTCAGGTGCACCACAGTGTAATTCAAGTGATCACAGCGTTGAAGTTGTTAATGTGGATTCTACTGTCTTCATCGCTTATCCAGGAGTAGTCTCCCTCATCCCTACATTGAAGAAAGTATGTCTATTTCACACTTTAGATTTGATAAGGAAATAAACGACGTCAGTCTTTAAATGTGACTGAGACTTCCAGTGATTAGATGAGTTAAGTACCATGGAATGTGATTACTGGCACCACTTAGGTCGGTGAATCACAGTGCTTTTGGTGTCATTAGCATGTCTTCTATGGGTCTACCACAGAAAAGTAACAAATCTAAAAAAAAAGTAATCTTTCTTGTAAAAGAAGTGGACATAATCTCCATAAAGAATGAGTACTGCAGATGACGGGAAGACAACTCTGGAGATGCTATGGAATGAAATTTTCCCAAGGGGATTTCAAAGGGTGTGACTTGATTATTTTCTCTAGTGTTCTGATACTCAGATATGCTGTATGTGCTGCCCTTCTTGATAGATTTTCAGTCATGTACATGTGAGTATAGTTGAAATCCATGGATAATTTTCCCATGTGAATTTGAAAGGGTGTAACTGATAATTTTTCATAGTGTTGTCATACACAGATATATTGTGTGTTACCCTTTTCCATAGATTTTTGATCATATTCATATGGTTGAAATCTGTGGAGAAGAGTGACACATGACAAACTCAGCAAAGACTGTGACCTCATAGGTGCCCTGGAGTGCAATTGCTGTTATCATAGCATTCAAGTGATTAGTGTGTGCATTCTACTGTCTTTGTTGTTCATGATGTAGCTCTCTTGGTCCAGTGCGCATCAGTTTGTAACTTGAGTTGTAGTAAGGAAATGAAGGTGGTTACCCTAGTTACATAACAGGATTTTCCTTGGTGAGACTCTTAAGTGGAATAGAATGTAATTGCTGGCACCTGACAGATCTATGAATCACAGCCTTCCCATGCTGTTAGCATTCTTCCTGCAGGTCTGCCAAAAATAAAAAATAAAAATAAGAAAAAAATTGGGAATGACATGTGGACATAACTCCACCATGAATGTGCATAGAAAGTTGGATGGGACTTTTATACATAATGCGGAAGGGTGAGATTGTCAAGGAGATTTAGAAAGGGAGTGAATGGTAGCCACAGGGTCCCATCCTCAAGCACACTGTGTGGCACCCTTCTGCACGGATTTCCAGTCATATATGTAAACATAGCTGGGTTCTGTGCAGAACAGTGACACCCCACACATACAGCGGAGACAGTGGCCTGATAAGAACATGGGAGTATGATGCATGTTGTCCCACCATTCAAGCAGTTAGTGGGGATTCTTCTGTCCTTTGTTCTTGGAGTAGTTCTCTTGGTCGCTGTTATATGCATCTCCTGTCAGCTTGTAACCTGATTTGTGTTGAGGAAATCAGGCCATTTCTCTGGTGAAGTGACAGGACTTGATTTGGTGAAACTGGTAATGTGCAGTGAAAATATGATTATCGGCACCTGATAGATCTGTGAATCACAGCGCTTCCCATGCTGTTAGCATTCCTTCTACAGGACTGCCACAAAAATATAAAAGAAATGTAAATAGATCAAATCGTTTTCAAAATCAGGTGGACATAATGCCACCAGGAATGAGTATAGGAGGAGATCGATGGAAATTTTATCAATTCTACAGAAGGGCAAGTTTTACAAGAAACATTTAAAAGGGAGTGACTCTTAGCCACAGTGCTCCCAACCTCAGGCACACTGTATGGTACTCTTCTTCACAGATTTCAAGTCTTACGTGAGAGTGACACGTGACACAAACAGCAAAGACAGTGGCCTCAAGTGTGTATTGGAGTTTTAATTCATGTCGTCCAACCATTCTAGTAGTTAATGGGGATTCTCCTCTCTTCTTTGTTCATGCTGTGGTTCTCATTATTCCTACTCTGACGACTGTATGTCACTTTGTCTCTATATATGTGGTAAGGAATAACCATATTATTCTGATGAAGTCACAGGGCTTTCGGTGGGGAGTCTAGTTGGCTAGAGTAGAATTTGATTATAGGCACTGGATGGATATACCATCACAGCGCTTCCCATGTTCTTAGCAGCTCCTCAAAAGTATTGCCAGGAAGTGGAAAAAAAAGTCTGCCAAACCGGTTGTCATAATTTCAAAAGGAATGCATATACAATATAAGATGTAAACTTTAGAGACCCTGACAAATGCAAAGTTGTTCATGATGATTTTGAAAGGAAGTGACTGTTTTCTGGCAGTGCTCTCATCCTCTGGCACAGTGTTTTTGGTATAGTTCTGCCCTGATTTTCAACCATATATATATATATATATATATATATATGTGTAAATATGGTTGAAATCAGTGTGGAAGCGTGACATATGACACACACAGCACAAGCACGACCCTCTTAAGTGCACTGCTGTGTAACGCAAGTGATCACTGCATTCAAGTCGTTAATATAGATTCTACTGTGTTTGTTTTTCATCCAGTTCTCCTCCTCATCGCTAACATGAAAAAAATTATGTCTATTTCTCTCTTCAATTTTGGTAAGGAAATTGAGGCCCTTAGTCTTCTGATGTGACTGAGAGTTTTCTTGATTCAATGACTTAGGTACCATGTAATGTGATTACTGGCATCAGTTAGATCGGTGAATTACAGTGCTTCCCATGCCGTTAGCATATCTTCTGTGGGTCTACCACAGAAAAATAATGAATCTAAATAAAATACAATCTGTCTTATAAACCAAGTGGATGTAATTCCATAAAGAATGAGTACTGTAGATAATGGGAAGACTACTGTGGAGATCCTATAGAATGAAATTTTCCCAGGGGATTTTAAAGTGTGTGACTGATTATTTTTCCTAGTGTTCTCATACTTAGACATGCTGTATATACCACACTTCTTCATAGATTTTCAATCATATACATGTGAATATGGTTGGAATTTCTTGGTAAGAGTGACACATGATACACTTTAACAATGGCCTCATAGCTTCATTGGAGTACAGTGGCAGTTATGATACCATTCAAGTGATTAGTGGGGAGTCTTCTGTCTTCATGGTTCAAGCTGAAGTTTTCCTTGTCCCTAGTATCAGGAGCACATGTCAGGTTGTAATTTGACTTGTAGTAAGGAGATGAAAGGGGTTACCCTGTGAAGTGACAGCACTTTCCTTGGTGAGACTATTTGGGTGGAATAGAATGTAATTGCCGGCACCTGATAGCCCTGTGAATCACAGTTTTCCCATGCTGTTAGCATTCCTTCTACAGGTCTGCCAAAAAAAGAGAAAAGAAATATTAAAAAAAAAACATTGTGAAAGCCATTGGACATAATTCTACATGATTGTGCAAAGAAAGTTGGATGGGATTTTTATAGTTTAGTTGGAAGGAGAAGATTATCAAGGAGATTTAGAAAAAGAGTGAATGCTATCCACAGTGCTCCCAACCTCAGGTATGCTGTCTGCTACCCTTCTGCACATATTTCCTGTCATGTTTATGTGAATATACCTGGATTCTGTGCAGAAGAGTGACATATGACACATACAGCAAGTATAGTGGCCTGATAACTGGATTAGAGTGTAATTCATGTGATCCCACAATTCAAGTATTTAATGCGTATTCTTCTCTCCTTTGTTCTTGCAGTAGTTCTCCGGTCGCTGTTATGTTTATCTCCTGTCCGCTTGTAACCTGATTTGTGTTAAGGAAATCAAGGGCATTTCTCTGGTGAAGTGACAGGACTTGCTTTGGTGAAACTGGTAATGTGCACACGATTGTGATGATCGGCACCTGATAGATCAGTGAATCGCAGCACTTTCCATGCTGTTAGCATTCCTTCTACAGGACTGCCTAAAAAACATAAAAGAAATGAAAGTAAACCAAACTATTTTCAAAACCAAGTGGACATAATGCCACCAGGAATGTGTATTGGAGATCGATGGAAATTTTATAGATCCTGCAGAAGGACAGGTTTTTCAGAGAGATATTGAAAGGGAGTGTCTGTGAGTCACAATGCTTCCATCTTGAGGTACAGCGTGTGCTACCTTTCCGCAGAAATTTTCAGTCATAAATATATAAGTACGCTTGAAATCTGTGCAAGTCTGACTGATCACTTATACAGCATATGCCATGGTCTCATAGGTGTAATGGAGTAAAATTAAGGTGATCTTAGTATGGAAAACGTCAGTGGCGATTCTGCATCTTAGTTGTTCATCCCGCAAATCTCCTTCCGGCCTTACTATGACATGATTTCGTCAGTTTGTGCTTGTTTTAGGGTAAGAGAATGCAGGGAGAGCCTCAGGTGAAGTGACTCAGACCTTTTCGTGGTGAGACGAGGCACAGGGAAATGTGACCTAACTCAGCTTTTGGATGTGTGCATCACAGTGCTCCCTTTGCTGGCAGCAGTCCTTCTACAGGAATGCCCAGAAAAATGTTAGTTAAACAGAAACGTCTGACACAATTCAAACCATCCCCAAAAACCAGGGGACACAATTCCAGAAATCAAGATTTTAAGTCTTATATAAGTTCATATGTCTGGATTCTGTGCAGAAGAGTTACACGTGGCGCATACAGCAAAACAGTGGCCTCATGGGTGCATTGCAGTTTAATTCGTGTCACCCCACCGTTGAAGTAGTTAACGGGGCTTCTCCTCTCTTCTTTCTTCAGGCGTAGTTCTCCTCATTCCTACTTTGATGAGCTTATGTCAGTTTGTCTCTCTATTTGTGGTAAGGAAACAACGGTGTTAACTCTGGTGAAGTGGCAGACCTTTTGGTGGTGAATCTGGTTAGCTACAGTACAATGTGATTATCGGCACCTGATGGCTATGCCATCCCAGGGCTTACCATGTTGTTAGCAGCTCCTCTACAGTATTGACAGGAAGTGAAGATATAAATAAATAACGTTTTCCAAAGCAAGTTGACATAATTCAAGAAGGAATGCATATAGAATATAAGATGTAATCTCTCTATAGAGATCCTACAGACTGCAAATTCAGTCATGATGATTTGAAAGGAATTGACTTTCCTGGCAGTGCTCTCGTCCTCAGGTACACTGTGGTACACTTCTTCCATGATTTTCAGCCACGTATGTCTATGTAAGTATGGTTGAAACCAGTGTGAAAGACTGACACATGGTGCCTAGAAAGCACGGCTTTCGTAGGTGTTTTGCAGTGCAATTCAGGTGATCACAGTTAATGGGGATTGCATTGTCTTTGTCGTTCATACAGTCATTCTTTTTCCTACCTTGAGGAGCTTATGTCAATTTTTCTATTTTCGGTAAGGAAATAACAGTGTTATTCTGGTTCAGTGTTAGACCTTTTCGATAGCGAGTCTGGTTCGCTGCAGTAGAATGTGTTCATTGGCACCTGATAGATGTGTGACGTTGTGCTGCCCACGTTGTTACCAGGTCTTGAACGGTACTACCCAGAAGGTAAAAAATAAAAATTACAAAGAAATCGGCTAAACCACGTTGAAATAATTTTGACATCGAATGTGTATAGAAGATAGCATGTGATTTCTAGAGGTCTTACGGATTGCAAAGTTATTTATGATGGCTTTGAAATGGAGTCACTGTTTCCTGGCAGTGCTCTTGTCCTCAGGATCACTGTGTATGATACAATTCTTCTTTGATTTTTGAGTCACTTATTTATGTCCATATGCCTACGTCTGTATATATGTGATATTCAGCACAGCACATGCCTTGTAGGTTCACTAGAGTGTAATTAAATTATGATACCATTAAATAAGATAGATGGGATCTGCAGTCTATGTTATTCCTCTGGTAGTTCTTGTCCCTACTATTAGGAATTTATATCAGTTTGTCCCCCTTTTTTTGGTAAGGAAATACACGACATAACTTGGGTGAAGTGAATCAGACCTTGTGGTGATGACACTAGTAAGATGCAGTAGAACGTGGTTATCCGGACCCTTTGTATCTTGAATCACAGCGCTTCCCCATGCTTTTATTATTAGTTCTACATGACTGCCAAGAAACATGTCAACCATAACATTTTCAAAAAGTTCAAACTATCTTCAAAACCAAGTGGGCATAGCTCAAGAAGGAAAAAGTATTAAAGCTGAGATGCAATTTCTAGAGTTGGTACAGACTGAAAAGCTTTTGAAGGCAATTTTGAAAGGGAGTGACTGAGCGGTTTTCACGTGCTCCCATACTCAGTCATGCTGTGAGTGGTACCCTTCTGCACAGATTTTCAAATGTATGCGTGTAAATTTGGTTGGAATCTGTCCCGAACAGTAAGACATGCCACATATGCTGTAGCCTCGTAGATGCATTGGAGTGTGATTCAAGTGATCATAGCATTCAATAAATTAGAGGGGATTCTGCATTGTCTGTTCATCTAGTACGCTCTCGCCTTGCCCATACTGTGAGGAGCTAATGTCAGTTTGCCACTTGATAATGTTAAGGCTGTGAATGAAGTTAATCTGGTGAGGTGACTCAGACCTTTTGGTGGTGGCACTGGTTCGGTGCAGTACAATGTGATTATCAACATCCATTAGATCTCTGTGTCAGAAAACTTCCACATGCTGTTTGCTATTCTTCTACAAGACTGACAAAGAAATGTAAAACAAACAAAAAATCCCAAGCCATCTTCAACAGCGAATGGTCGCAATTCCCCAAGGAATGAGTATGGAAGACTGGATGGAGTATGTAGAGATCTTACAGAGTGAAACTTTTTCAGGTGATTTTGAAAGGGAGTGATGGAGTGTTTTTCACAGTGCTTACATTCTTGGGCATGGCTTGTGTGGTACCCTTCTGCACAGACTTTTAATCATATATATGTAAATATGTTCTGGGTCTGTGTAGAAGTGTAACACATGCCACATAGGCAGTGACCTCATAGTTGTGTTGGAGTGTTCAACATGCAGAAACCACCTCCCTAGAGTGCAGGTGTCCTCCCTAATCCCTCACCCCTTGCTGAGTCAGTTCAGAGAGCTTTTACTTGAGTTCTCTGAGGCAAAGCGGTGGCACCCAAGTTCCCAGGAAAAGGTTACTTTGAGTTCCCTTCCTTCAGTGCCAGTTATCTGAGCCTTCTCATCAGGAGTTCTGGTTATTGCTCTCTTTTTCCTATCCATGTGTTAGAGTGTTTATCAGAATCTTAGATGATGATTTTTATTTTAGTCACTCTGGATATTGATAGCATCCTCCTATTTAGTTTACTTTTTACATTTTGATATTGCCTGTTAATTTCTTCATTGAGTTGATAATGCTGTATTCTTCCTTCAGTGTGAGCTGTCGTGTTTTTTATATTAAGGCATAATCTTCAACAGATACTGTTTAAAACAGTGATCTACTGGAATATTCTTGCACTGTTTCTTTTCAATATTTATTTTTGTGTTGCTTGCTTCTAAAAGTATTTAGACCTCATCCTTAGCCAGTAGAATTGCAGGTGATTACTTTGCAGGATATAGAATATGATGGGCAAAAATTGCTCTGGGTTATGATCCATTAAATTTTGTTTTGGCTATGGCAGTTTTTTTGGGAAGTCTCGAGGTTTGGTGTGATGCTTATAGGGCACGTACTAGCTATGCCAGTTTGTAGCTTTGCACCATGGTAGTCTCCTAGCCTGTGAGGTAAAGGCAAGACGTGATTATTCGTAGTTGGGAACTAATTATGCCACTTTCCTGTTGTGTCTCTTAAACAATCAGACCTGTATATTATGGGCTTAATTGGCTCCAATTTTGTTTTATTTTCCTACTGCCAAAACTGTGGTGTTTTGGAGAAATTTTAGGCCTGATCTTCCCTACATGCTATTATTAATGAAATCATACCTTAAAGAAATGTATTATTCTCATGATTCATACAAGTTTCTCAAAGGCATGATGTATGCTTGAGTATGCCATTGCTACATATTTTCTCTCGGTTGGAGAGTTATGTAAGTAAGCAGCCATTTTCTTGGCAACAAAGACCAAAATCCTCAGTCTCCAGCCTCAGGCAATCCTTCAGCAAATCCTGTGTTACATGTATTTGGAGGTGCCAGATTCAGTTTTTCTGGAGAGCTGCACACAACTTATAGTGCATAAAGAATAGAAAAAAACTTTATAGTATGTTTTATCTTATCCTGTTCAGGAGAAACACCATAAATACCAAGAACTTCGGAGATTCCACTGGCATCCTTAAAAATCCCATGTAGTGTTCTTACTTCTTTAAGTCAGTCTCAGTAAGTGAAGTGAGTTTTTATGTCACAGGATCCAAAGAGTAAAACTGGGTTCTGCTATTTGCAAATGTCCATCCACTAGCGATTATCCTTTTCTGTACTTTCGATGTCAGTGTGAATTTATTGCTTATTGTGGTAAATGAATGAAGGAAATGCACCAAGGGAAGGAACTCAGTTACTCGGTGACTCTCGAGTTGTGTGCAATAGAGTGTAATTTCCCTAGGTATTGGATCTGTTAAATGTACCACAATTGCTAAGGATTTTAGCACTGTTTGCCTAACACCGCCAAAAACATTTGAAAGAAAAGAAAATCTTTGGAACTAAGTGTACATAGTACCTCAAGTGGTACTACTGATAGAAGAACATGGGAAGGAACAGCCGGAGATCATTGGGATAAGTACACATGAACCATCACAGAGTGAAAATATTTGGAGGTGATTAACAACCAGAAGAGTAGTTTTTGCTGTTAGCCTACCCTGCATCTCACTATGTGTGGTCCACTTCTCCTGAGCTTTCCAGTCCTGCATAATTAACAGTGATTGAAAATTCTGTGGGATAGAGTAATGCATGACATGTATGAGATATGTTATTGGCATCCTAAGTCTTAGGGGCGTGTCTAAGTGCACATGGAAGCCAGCTTTCCTTACAGGAAATGAATGTTATGCAAGATCTTCCACTGTGGTAGCTAGGTCCAGAAAAGTGGTACATGAATTTTTTGAGATAAGGGTGGGGTTGGGGTTAGCGTTAAGGTATCTCAATCTAAGTGAGGTGACATTTTTTACATCCAAAGGTCTAAGGAAGAAAAGATTCTACCCTGCTCAGTGGTCCATCCACTTGTTATTCATGTATCTTGACCTTGAATATCTGTATGAATTTGTTACTTAGTACATAGTAAGGAAATGAAGGAAATAGCTCAGGTGACAGGCCTCAGCACTCTTGGTGACATGCTAAGTTTGGAGAAATAGAATGCAATTTTCACTGGCTGTTGGATCTTTGTAATGCAAACCCCTTGTAAACTTCTTAGCAGTCCTTCTCCCAGACTGGCAAGAAAGTGAAATAATCAACCCACAAGGAACATAAACAAAAATTTGAAATTAAGTGATTGTGATTCAAGAAGGAATGATTATACAAGAACATGGAATGGAATTTCCAGAGATAATTGGGACAAATTCACGTGAACCATCATAGACTGAGTATTTGTATGGTGACTTACACAGGGAGAAACTGAGCAATTTTTTTTCTTTTTATGTGCTCCCATCCTCAAGCATGTTGCATGGGGTACCCAGTCTCCAGAGCTTTTCAGTCATTCATGATTGAATAAGTTTGAAAGCTCTAAGAGACAGAGTAACACATGGCATAAAGAACGTATTGCAATGGCATCCTAAGTATGTTGCAGTGTTTAGGTCCCTGGAAAAGCCTGCTTTTCTCTAGACCCCAGAGGTCCCACCCCAGACGCTCCCCTGGGAGAGCTGTTCACGGAAACTTGTCCGTGAGTTCTTTGAGGAAATAGTTCAAAGTGGAACATCCTGAGAAAATAGAGGAGTTAGGGGATTCACATCTCTCTTTTTTTATTGCATGGTGGAAATTGAGAAGTCTGTTCTTGTGATTTTGGTCTTCTCTTCTGCCTTTGGAGTGATTTTTTGATGTAATTTACACTCCAGTTTTAACCCTAGATGTGGAAAAATTTTCATATGTATCATTTTCTTGTACTACTTTCAAGATTTCTCCTTCAGACTGTATTGAATATACTTTTGAATCTTGGATGTCAATATTCAAAAAAAATTGAATTGAAAAAAATGAAACTTGTTTAAACACATGTCATCACCAAGTAAATATAGTTAACTGTGCTAGCTGTTCTTATATTTAAAAAGGAATAGAAACAACTCAAATGAGCTGCACAAATGACAGGAATATTATTCATTAATAAATTGAACCAAGATAACACTGGATCTTTTTTAAGCTCTTCTCTATCTCTCTGCTTTCACTTCTAGATTCCCTTGTTTTCTACTTTTTTATGAAAGAACACAAGACAGATACTTTTAAAAAAGACAGTAACAGCAAAAATACAGAATTTGAGGGTGCAGTGCACAAATGCTAGTAACTAATGCCTTGGAGAACAGCTATCAAAAAGATTACCTATCTCCCAGGCTAACGGAAAGAGAATCTTCCTTAACTGAGAGTAAAATATTTGTGTTTAAACAAGTTTCATTTTATGTTTTCAATAGCTAGCTATCTCATTTGTATGTCGTGTACTCAATTTAATTTAATGATAATTATAAGAACTTTTTCGAAAATGGTTTATATAATTTTGTTACCATGAAAAATGCATTACTATTTCAGCTGTCCAAATCCTGACAAGTTCGTGGTATCAGCAGATTTTGTTTCATGTTACATATTCTGGTAGGCATAGATTTGCATAATTGTTGCTTTAATTTGTATGTCCTTATACAAATTGAAAGGTAAAAGTTTGACTTATATACATATTTTATACTCATATTTTTTCTACTGTGAATTTTCTGTGTTTTCCATTTCGACCAAAATGTTTGACTTATTAATGGGGAGAATATTTTGTTACGTTCTCATTTCAACTCCTTCAGGAAAGTAATAATTTGCATGTATTTATAGTCTTTAAATTTGTATTCTTTAGTGATGTGCAATATGAAATAAAAATACTGAAATAGTTTTTGTACTTTGAATTTTAGTATTTTCATATTTTTAGTTGCATTTCCAGTGCTAAAATTTTCTTATCTTAGATATTAGATTTGTGAATATTGGTTTATAGATTTTTGACATTTTATTTCACTAATGGGATACATGGATTTTTCAGCCAAGGGAGTCTTCTCGTCTTTTTGAGGGTTTATATACTGCATTGCTCCTTTGGCAGCTTTCAGTATTCGCTTTCTGCATCACTCAACAGATTGGCACTCCTCTCTGTACAGCAAGATTCTCCTTGTGCTTATTCTACTTTGACTTTCTTTGCTGTTTTTTCATGTAGAGAGGTGAATGTGGCTGCTCCTATTTGGGAAGTTTTCAGCTACTTACCTTTGTAAACTTTCTATGATTTCTTCCTTCTTTGGTCTGTTCATAGTATCTTCAATACGCATGTTTAATTGTTCTTTCACTTGTACCACTTTTTGCGTAGTCTTTACAACATTGTTATTTCATTTTTTCTCTGTTTTTTTTTAATATTACATCATTATCATCAGACGTGCCACTACACCGTGCTAATTTTCATGTGGTGCTGGGGAGTTGAACCCAGGGCCTTGTGCCTACTAGGCAAAAACTTTAACCACTTAGGCACTCCCCCTTGCTTTATTTTTTCTGTGCAATTAATATGTATATATAGAAAACATAATATTTGCCTTGAACTAGAGTATTTTGTAAACATATTTATCATGTCAAAAATACCAGCCCTTACCCTCTCTCTTTTGGCCCTTCTAAACCCTCCACCTGTCCCTGTCTACAGCTATCCCCCCTCCCCAGTTTGGTTCTATGAAATGATTGTATTCCAGGTTTCTAACGTTACGGAAACCATGTGATATTTAATCTTCTACGTCTTCTTCACTTCACTTAGCATGATGGACTCAAGTTGCCTCCATTTACCTAAACAAGCCTCAAAACTATCTGTGTAGGTGAGTAGTGTCCCATTATGTACACATACCACAGGTTGTGTATCCATTGGTCAGTTGATGGGGATTTTGGTGTCTCCCACACTTTAGCTATTGTTAGTCGTGCTGGTTAGACACACGTATCTCTGCTGTATGATGCTTTTAACTCTCAGAGAAATTGTCATGAAAAAGCATCGCTAAATTAAAGGGCATATTTATTTCAAGCCTTTTGATGAATTTTCATACTGCTCTCCATAATGGTTGTAACAGTTTACAATCCCCCCAGCAGTGTAAGAGGTTTTTTTTTTTTCCCCCTCACAGCCTTACCAGTATTGATTGCTGATTGAATTTTTGATGTATTCCGTTCTCTCTGGGGTTACATGAAACCTTAGTGATGTTTTGATTTGTATTTCTTTAGTGGCTAAGGATGTTGAATATCTTTTCATGTATTTACTGACCATTTTAACTTCATCTGACAACTGCCTGCCTATTACCATTGGCCATATTTAATCGGGTCTTTGAATTTGAGGGTTTTTTCCTCAGTTCCTTGTGTATTCCTGTTATTAGCCTCCTATCTGAGGTATAGATGGTTAAATTATTTTCGCATTCAGTCAATTCTTTACTCTGTTGATAATTTTCTTTGCTGTGTGGAAACCTTTTAATTTGATATAATTGAATTTGTTGATTCTGCTGACTCTCTCTTTACCCTTGGGTATTTTATGAAGAGAGTCCTCAGACTACACTTACATCTTCTAGATTTTTGCTTCATTTGTATTTTAGTAGGTCCAGTGTTTCAGTTTTACTATCAAGATCTTTGATCCATTTTGATTTGATTTTGTACACGGTGGCAGATGTTGTGTCTAGATTAAATCTTTTGCATGTGGCTATCTTTTTTCCAGTGTAAGCCTTTGGCTCCTTTAGCAAACATCAGGTAGCTGAGAGTACTTGACATTGTAACATTGATCAATCTGTCTGTTTTTGCTCTAATGTAACTTAGTGTCTGGAATTGCCACCTGATGCTGTCTTGTTGCTCAGGATTGCTTTTGCTACCCCTTGCCTTATATTCTTATTTTCTGTTCACATATTCTTTCAGTGAATTATCTGTGAAGTATTTTCCATTAAATAACACTGCTTTGTTTATTCAAGTAAACAATTGTTTTGTATTCAGATTTCAACAACTTTCAAAAATAATATGAACGTATTTTTCAATCTTTTGTAGTGTGCTTTATGAAACGAGTTATTTATTTTGAACATACGTGCTTTTTATTTTTAATATTTTTGTGTTGTGGTGTCAATACTAAGAGTTTTTAATCTCAGATGTTGTTTCAGCATGATTTCCTTTTCTGCTACAACTTTACCCATCTTACTCAATAGGTAAACATTCATATCAGTACATCAGGATTCTACTGTGTCCATTCTGATTTGAGGGTGTCGCTGTTTCCGTGCATAGATTAATTTTTCATCATATTTTGAAAGTTTTCGGAAATTATATTTTTGATGGGTTTTCTGTGAATCATTTCTTTGTCGTCTGTCTGTAATGCACTCCTGGTATGTAAGTTGTCATGCTTTTTCATGCACCCTTCTTCTCTCAGTCTTTACTCAGTGTTTTTTCATTTTATTCTCTGTTCATTATAAAGTTGCACCATTATTAGTTTTTCAGTTATTT
Organism: Ctenodactylus gundi; assembly: GCA_004027205.1. Taxonomy (NCBI): domain Eukaryota; kingdom Metazoa; phylum Chordata; class Mammalia; order Rodentia; family Ctenodactylidae; genus Ctenodactylus; species Ctenodactylus gundi. The sequence goes on along the minus strand of PVKB01000181.1, from coordinate 1,877 downwards.
ACTTCATCCTGATTCAAATATAATACTAATACCTTCCATTAATCTTTTCATTTAAAATACTGTACCTTTAAACTCAGTGGTCGTTGTGGGGGATACTGGGTATTGAATGCCATGAACTCTGTACTACATCCCCTACCACCCACCCATCCACCGTCTGCCTGCCTGCCTGCCTGCCTGCCTGCCTGCCCGCCTGCCTGCCCGCCTGCCTGCCCGCCTGCCTGCCCGTCTATCTTCCTATCTATCTGTGTATTTTTCTGAGGTATTTCCTGTCTTTGAAGCTCTAGCTAGGGTGGATCTCAGATTGCCCTTGCCTCAGACTCATGCATAGCTGTCATGAAAAGTGTGTACCAGCACGAGCGCACACTTGTTTTTAATAGTCCAGAGTTTAGAGTGGACATGTTTGATGAGTCATCACATCATAATATTATCTGTTTTTGCTTTCTTCTTTCAGTGTATGTATAGCATTTGTTATGTCTTTTTTATGTTACTATGGGATACCTGGGCCTTCTCGTTAGCAGTTTTGTTCATAGTTTTTGTCTCCTTTTCTTGTACATAAAGGATACAATTAAGTATCTGTCCATGTCTTAGAATATTTGTCAGAATCTTTGATAATTTTTATTCCTACTGGTTAATGATGCCTTTCTTCAAGTGAATGTTGAGTTTTATTGTTTTCTCATTACTTTCTCTATTGAACAGGTAATATGCCTTACTTTTCAATGCAATGTAAAACCCCATGATTTTCATAGCAAGTCAGCCTACATAGAATGGTGTTGAAAACACCAGTTGATTAGGTGGTATCTGCCTGTACTGTTCCTTTTCATCATTTCCTTTTCAAGCTATTTGCTTCTGGATATATTTACACCTCACTCTTAGTTCCCTGAGTTGCAGGCAGTCATTTTATAAGATATTTTATAGGCAGTCATTTTTCTCCAGATTCTGATTCAGATACTTGGTTGCTTTTGCATTAGCAGTTTTTTCAAAGTCTTTAAAGGTTTTCTAATACCAAGGACTCTTATTAGCTATGTTGTCGCTGGTTCTCTGATAAACAATCTGACCAGTTTATCTCAAGGATGCCAGCCTTACATTACTCACTGGCAAAACTGCATTGTTTTGTGAAATAATTTAGGCCTCACCTTCCCTGTATTTTCTTATAAATAAAATCATACTGCTTTTATGAACTTCGTTATTCTCTATATTTCAGTTGAGTCCCTCAAAGTGGGTGTGACCTAGGCCTTCCTTAGTTGTATATTTGCTCTTGGTCATAAAATGGGGTTATCACTCCACTACTTTGTTAGCCATAACTACCAAAATACTCAATTCCCCTTCTCTCCCAATACTTTTTTTAAAAAAATCTGTATACATATCACAGATTTTGCTACAAGAAATTCGCTTTTAGGAAAGATAGACTATTCAGATTAAAAAGTAGTACTGTATGCCTTATGCATACATGTTCTTGAAAAAGTCCTAAAATCAAAAAAAAAAATTGGTAGACTATTTGAGTATACCTTAAGCTCTGGTACTTTTGATTTTGTATAATTGAAGTAATCACGCCATTAAACAATTTAAAGGGGAGATTCCATGCTGTGCCTTTTTTACATCCTGTAGTTCTTCTCCTTGTCCCTACTATGAGGAGCATATGTCAATTTGTCACTTGATTTGTGGTAAGGAAATGAAGGAATTAACTCTGGTGAAGTGACTGAGGCCTTTTGGCGATGAGACTACTTAGGTACAGCAGAATGGGATTCTGTAGGACTGCCAAAAAGTGTTAAGGTTAAACAAGCATAAGAAAATACAACACATCTTCAAAACCAAGTAGAGTCAATTCCAGAAAGAATGATAATAGTTAAGATGGGATGGAATTTCTAGAGAGCCCACAG